>JAJJMB010009474.1:425791-575622 GCA_023531105.1 Papaver atlanticum | reverse complement strand
GATGAAATTCATTAGATTTGAACATCCCGGGTTCAAGGATTACTAGATTTGGATCTGAGTTTTTAATTCGGATGAACTTAAGTAGAAATTCATCAGATTTTAACATACCAGATTAAAAGATTACTAGAGTTGGACCTGAGTTTCTCATTCGGGTGAAATGAAGATGAAATTTGTCAGAATTGAACATCCCGGTTTCAAAGATTACTAGATTTGGATCTGAGTTTCTCATTCAGATGAACTGAAGATGAAATTCATCAGATTTTAACATCCCGGATAAAAAGATTACTAGAGTTGGACCTGAGTTTCGTATTCAGATGAACTGAAGATGAAATTTTTCAGATTTGAACATCCCAAGTTCAAAGATTACTAGAGCTGGACGCTAGTTTCTTATTCGGATGAACTGAAGACGAAATTTATCATATTTGAACATCCCAGGTTCACAGATTACTACAGTTGGACCTGAGTTTTGCATTCAGGATAACATCCCAGGTTCAAAGATTACTAGAGTTGGACCTGAGATTCGCATTCAGATGAACTGAAGAAGAAATTTATAAGAATTGAACATCCCAAGTTAAAAGATTACAAGAGTTAGGCCTGAGTTTCTCATTCAGATGAACTGAAGACGAAATTTATCAGATTTGAACATCCCAGGTTCAGAGATTACTAGAGTTAGACCTAAGTTTCTCATTCGAGTGAAATGAAGATGAAATTTGTCAGATTTGAACATCCCGGGTTCAAAGATTACTAGATTTGGACCTTAGTTTCTCATTCGGATGAACTTAAGACGAAATTTATCAGATTTGAACATCTCAGGTTTCAAGATTACTAGAGTTGGACCTGAGTTTGTCATTTGGGTGAAATGAAGATTAAATTTATCAGATTTGAACATCCCGGGTTCAAAGATTACTTGAGTTGGACCTGAGGTTCGCATTCAGATGAACTGAAGATGAAATTTATCAGATTTGAACATCCCGGGTTCAAAGATTACTAGAGTTAGACCTGAGTTTCACATTCCGATGAACTAAAGATGAAATTTATCAGATTTGAACAACACAGGTTCAAAGATTACTAAAGTTAGACCTGAGTTTCTCATATGGGTGAATTGAAGATGAAATTCGTTAGATTTGTACATCCCGGGTTCAAAGATTACTAGAGTTGGACCTGAGTTTCGCATTCCGATGAACTAAATATGAAATTTATCAGATTTTAGCATCACAGGTTAAAATATTACTAAAGTTGGACATGAGTTTCTCATATGGGTGAACTGAAGACGAAATTTATCAGATTTGAACATCCCAGGTTAAGAGATTAATAGAGTTGGACCTGAGTTTCTCATTCGGGTGAAATGAAGATGAAATTTAAAAGATTTGAATATCCCGGGTTCAAAGATTACTAGGTTTGGATATGAGTTTCTCATTCAGATGAACTGAAGACGAAATTTATCAGATTTGATTATTCCAGGTTCAAAGATTACTAGAGTTCGACCTGAGTTTCTCATTCGGATGAACTGAAGATGAAATTTATCATATTTGAACATCCAGGTTTAGAGATTACTAGAGTTGGACCTGAGTTTCTCATTCGGGTGAAATGAAGATGAAATTTTTCATATTTGAACATCCCGGATTCAATGATTACTAGATTTGGATCTGAGTTTCTCATTCGGATGAACTGAAGATGAAGTTCATCAGATTTTAACATACCAGATTAAAAGATTACTAGAGTTGGACCTGAGTTTCGCATTCAGATGAACTGAAGACAAAATTTATCAGATTTGAACATCCCAAGTTCAAAGATTATTGGAGTTTGACGTGAGTTTCTCATTCGGATGAACTGAAGACGAAATTTATCATATTTGAACATCCCAGGTTCAAAGATTACTAGAGTTGGACCTGAGTTTCGCATTCAGATGAACTGAAGACGAAATTTATCAGATTTGATTATTCCAGGTTCAAAGATTACTAGAGTTCGACCTGAGTTTATCATTCGGATGAACTGAAGATGAAATTTATCATATTTGAACATCCAGGCTCAGAGATTACTAGAGTTGGACCTGAGTTTCTCATTCGGATGAAATGAAGATGAAATTTTTCAAAATTGAACATCCTGGGTTCAAAGATTACTAGAGTTGGACCTGAGTATCGCATTCAGATGAACTGAAGATGAAATTTATCAGAATTAAACATCCCAGGTTCAAAGATTACTAGAGTTAGACCTGAGTTTCTCATTCGGATTAACTGAAGACGAAATTTATCAGATTTGAACATCCCAGGTTCAGAGATTACTAGAGTTGGACCTGAGTTTCTCATTCGAGTGAAATGAAGATGAAATTTGTCAGATTTGAACATCTTGGGTTCAAAGATTACTAGATTTGGACCTTAGTTTCTCATTCGGATGAACTGAAGACGAAATTTATCAGATTTGAACATCCCAGGTTTAGAGATTACTAGAGTTGGACCTTAGTTTCTCATTCGGTTGAAATGAAGATGAAATTTATCAGATTTGATCATCCCGGGTTCAAAGATTACTATGTTTGGATATGAGTTTCTCATTCGCATGAACTGAAGACGAAATTCATCAGATTTGAACATCCCAGGTTCAAAGATTACTAGAGTTGGACCTAAGTTTCGTATTCAGATGAATTGAAGGCGAAATTTATCAGATTTGGACATCCCAAGTTAAGAGATTAATAGAGTTGGACCTGCGTTTCTCATTCGGGTGAAATTAAGATGAAATTTATCCGGTTTGAACATCCCGGGTTCAAAGATTACTTGGTTTGGATATGAGTTTCTCATTCGCATGAACTAAAGACGAAATTCATCAGATTTGAACATCCCAGGTTCAAAGATTACCAGAGTTGGACCTGAGTTTCGCATTCAGATTAACTGAAGTAGAAATTTATAAGATTTGATTATCCCAGGTTCAAAGATTACTAGAGTTCGACCTGAGTTTCTCATTCAGATGAACTTAAGATGAAATTTATCATATTTGAACATCAAGGTTCAGAGATTACTAGAGTTGGACCTGATTTTCTCATTCGGGTGAAATGGAGATGAAATTTGTCAGATTTTAACATCCCGGGTTCAAAAATTACTAGATTTGAATCCGAGTTTCTCATTCGGATGAACTTAAGATGAAATTCATCAGATTTGAAAATCCCAGGTTCAAAGATTGCTAGAGTTTGACCTGAGTTTCGCATTCAAATAAACTGAAGAAGAAATTTATAAGATTTGAACATCCCAAGTTCAAAGATTACTGGAGTTGGACGTGATTCTCTCATTCGGATGAATTGAAGATGAAATTTATCAGATTTGAACATCTCAGGTTCAAAGATTACTTGAGTTGGACCTGAGTTTCTCATTCGGGTGAAATGAAGATGAAATTTAACAGATTTGAACATCCCGGGTTCAAAGATTACTAGAGTTAGGATATTCTAGCCGTATGTACCACACCACTTGTAGGTTTTTTGTGTTACGGCTTGGTCGACCTATCAATTTTCTAGCCGTAATTGGAAAACGGTTAGGAAAACCATACGTATAGTTTTACGGTTTGGAAGTGCCTAGCTGTATATTACTCTGATAACCAAAAAAACAATGGACTCCTGGTTACGGCTAGGTATCATGTCCGTAACCCATCCGTAACATAGAAGGTGATTCTGGGCAATATAACGGCCAGAAGTTCTTCACTTCCCATCCGTTATTTGTATTTACGGATGGGAGTTCCTCAGTTTCCAACCGTGGTTATCTATTTACGGTTGGTTCGACACATTTTCCTAGCTATAACATGTAAAAAACTCATATTTTGCTCTGATTTTTTACGGATTTGAATCGATAAAATTGCTATTGGGAGTTGACTATAAGGTTTCCATGAGTATTGAGACGAAGGGTTTCATCATTTTTCTTCAAAGTTTTTGAAAAAAAATTCACCTAAATCACCATTTTTCCTTCTTCAAAATCCAAGAAAATCAAGTTTTGATTTGCAAAAGATTAATGATTTGATTAGTTTAATCCATTCACTAATATTGATTAGGTAGCTTAATCATTTTAATTAGCACTAATCAATTGAGTGTAGATTAATATTGATTAGTTAGCTTAATCATTTTAATTAGCACTAATCAATTGAGTGTAGATTAGGCATTACAAAAAATATTAAGATAAGGGGTTCTATGAATTACTATTTCATGACCCTATGAAGCCCCAAAAAAACTCAGCCATTTAAAGCCCCAATAATAGGAATCTTGTTATACGACGTCTATCGTCACAATACATGATGAACCTTTTTTTTTTTTTTTTTTTAAATCTTTTATTTTATGTACTGCCCAATATTGAACTCAAAAATTGTTTTTAACTGATCACGAGTCCTATAGTAATTTTTACGTAGCCAACCGTCTCAAACTGATACCCGAAGGTTTGTCCATCCATTTTACTTATTTGCCAGTCCCATAGTGGGTATAAAATAAAAAAATCTGTTTGTTTCAATCACATTGGGCTGCTATCAGGACTTACTGTTTTGGAGGAGTCTGGTTGGACGGTAGGTTCAGAGCCAAAACCTAGGGTCAACTTCCCGATTTTAAAGCAACCCCTTAAGAGAATCTATGCACCATTTAACAAAACTAAAAAAAGAATTCCAGAATTATTAGCTAATTATGTCGTCATTATATAAGGAAATAAAATAAAATAAAAACAAGTCTTTGTTTCACACTTATTCTCAAATTCCATCTCGAAACGCTCTGAAAAAACCCCCTAATGGCTTCTCTAGATAGTGATATTAACATGGAGGATTCCAGCGCCGCCGCAGCGCCAACGTGCCAGCATCCATCTTCATCATCATCAGCTCTTTCAAAGAAACCTAAGAGATTTGAAATCAAGAAGTGGAATGCTGTTGCCTTATGGGCTTGGGGTGAGAACAATAATCTAACCTAAACCTAATCTCGATTTTGATTTTTTAGGGTAGAAAAACGAAGAAACGTTTTTGATTTTGGGTTTAATGGTTCGGGTTTTTGTTTGATTTTGCAGATATTGTTGTGGATAACTGTGCTATTTGCAGGAATCATATCATGGATCTCTGTAAGTGGTAGTAGATTTTTTTTTTTTTTTTTTTTTGGATTTTAGGTTTTTTCTGATTGATTTGTGAATATGGGTTTCTGACGGTGGGAGTGGTTTTGATGATTTAGGTATTGAGTGTCAAGCTAATCAAGCTAGTAATACAAGTGAGGAATGCACTGTTGCTTGGGGTATGTACTAAAAACCTAATCCTTAATTTACGATTTGTTGGTAATTTGATTATTGAGTTTTGGTTTATGTTTATGAGGATGAATTTGAGGTTTGACATGATTTAGTCTTTGTTGGGAGGCATGTTTAGTTTAGGTTTTCGTTGAGTGTGATTGTTGTTCTTTGTTGGATGAATGTGGTGGAGTGTACGGGGAGTTTTTTTTTTTTGAAGTGGTAGGGTTGTCTTAGAATTTGCGTATGTTGGCTAATAGTTATCATCCCTTTCTGAACTCCATTATAATATGAGTTATGTATTCTTGAATATCTTGTATCCTGGATTGTCTAAAGCGTTACCCAGATTCTCTCTTGGGATCATCTGAAGTATGTTTAGTTGGAAACATCATTGCACTCCATTGCCTTAGCTAATGTTGTTCAGTAATTACATTACCTAGATGCTTGTTACTGGCATCGGCAGTAAGTATGTTAACGACATTGTTTGCAGACTAATAGAGCAAAAACTTTGATGATTCCTTATTTACACATGGCTTTTATGGGCAAGAGTGTTGGCTACTTGGCTGTAGTAATAAACACTGCCGAACTTGTGGAACTCTTAGACTGTTATTCCGAACTCCCAAAAGTGCAAGCACCTCCTGGGAAACCAGTCCTAACCCTCATAAGTTAGGAACCTTGAAACTTTACTTTTCTGAAACCGTCGTCCTGCATAATCTACTCTTCAGCAAAATGGGACTCGAGTTCATGTGTCAGTCGATAGGAGATAAGCCAACTGATCTAAACCTAGTCACAGCCTGTCTGTAACATCTTTTGGTTTAAGCTTGTCCCCACCCTCATCCAATAATCTGAAAGAGATTAAAAGAGTGAACTGAAGACTGGGGTATTATGATGATAGTAATGCTTGTGAATAGAATGATGTAAATTTTTGATGTGGGCATGTCGGTCCAATCATAATATTGCATGTGTGATATGCATTTGGTTAACTATCAAACAATATTCACAGTGGATGAATACTTGCTCCAATTTCTAAAAAAAGTTTCCTTTTAACAAATCCCATAGAACAACAATGTTTGATTTTGACTAACTTGAATACCATGTGTCGTATTCTAATTGGTTCCCCATGCCCACATTGAACAGTAACCCACATGTAAACTATGCTTTAGTCAATAGATGCAGTATCTTTATCATGTCCAAAATGTCGAAAAGGTCTTACCTGTTTTCTCCAAGGCTCTAACCTCTGACTTCTCACCATTTGTAGCTGATAACATGACATTGATTGGCTTTCGGTACTTGGTATTGATTGTGGCAGCATCTCTTTGGGCTAACTTATTATACGTCATGTGAAAACTCACTGTTCTTAGCAGACCAATGGCTTAGAAGGAAAAATAATTGTAGCACTTGGATTCTGACGAAATTGCTGGCTTACGAGTGCAGCAATAATCCTTTCTATTCCCTTGTTTAAATTTACTTACCTGCTGCTTCTATATACAGGTGTGTGCAACCACGCATTCCATTTCCACTGCATCAGTCGTTGGCTAAAGACCCGTCAAGTGTGCCCACTGGGTATGTGTGCACTTCCCTTCACGTTTCTTCTATGATCCTTACACTTTGGATGTTTGGTTTATTGCTAACACTGGGATTTGTTCTCATAATTTGCAGACAACAGCGAGTGGGAATTTCAGAAGTATGGCCACTAGTAGTAGGATCGAAAGCAACCAAGCATGGGATTCGGTTATCTGTGTTGTTTCTGTCACAGTGGTGTTAACCTTTGAACTCAAACAGAAATAAGAACTTAAACATTAGGAACTTTTCCGCATTTCCCATTTAGTTGGTCTTTTGATTCAGAGATAACTGATCTCATATATATTATGTTAGATATCAGTATATGAAAACGTTATGATTTTGAATGATTTGCTGTATAGTTTTTAGTACGTTTTATTTGGTATGAAGAAATGATCTACTTTGTTTATTTGATTTGTGTGTTGTTTATTACTACTTGGTTTTGCTTTTCGTGGAACTACTGTAGACACCGTAGTTGGTTCATTCGAAAAGAATGTCTAATATTCAGTTATCATTATGTCTGGTCTTCCATATGAAGGACTGCATCAGAACAATGGAACCATGTTCCAAGCCTTGTTCTGGTCTATGCTGTAAATCCATGGTATTCTAGGATGGACTATTTTGCCGCCACAAGCAGAGCTGAACTTACTGGAGACACTCGCTGCTCTTATTTAGGAGAGTTTTAGAATGGCGGCCTTCATATGCAACCTCTTTCCCTTGCATTGAGTTGCTTGAGCGCAAACCTTATGTAGGCTGCTTAATGTTAAATTGAAAATTCTGCAACTCCCAAATCGAACAACCCGTTAACCCCCAACCAAAGAATAGAACCACGGCTAATATCTATCAGCAAGCAATAAGTCAAGGGTTCGATTCCCTTTGCATGAAATTTTTTGCATCAAAAAAGAAAAGAAAAAAAAAAGAACCACTTCCTAAATTCAAAACAAGCAAGGAAAAATAAATGCAAAAAAACGTTGCGACGCCTGAGAGATTCGAACTCTCGCGGGGAAACCCCATGTACTTAGCAGGCACACGCCTTAACCACTCGGCCAAAGCGTCGGAAGTTGATATTAGCCGCTTCCAAATATAATTTATAGATTCGGGAGATTAACGATAAACACTTTCATCCGATCGACTGAGGTTGGACTTGTATGTGGTGCCTGTCAAAAGGGTAAACACACGAAAGTTCCACATAAATCATCTCGAGATATTCTCACTAAAGCTCCACTTGATTTAATTCATATGGATCTCTTCGGCCCAATTCAACGACCTACAGTGGCTGGAAAGAAGTATGCTTTGGTTATGGTAGATGATTACACCAGATTCACTTGGGTGGCATTTTTGTCTCACAAGAATGAAACCCTTAGTGAATTCAAGATTATTGTTAATAGATCCAGAATGAACAGGGGCGCAAACTTAAGAAAATTAGAAGCGATCGTGGAATTGAATTCAAAGACACCAAAGTGTTTGAATACTATGATTCTCTGTGGATTATTCAACAATACTCACCAACTATTACTTCACAAGCTAATGGAGTTGTAGAAAGGAAGAATAGGAACATTTAGGAAATGGCAAGGGTAATGCTCCGTAACAAAAACTTACCGTTAAGGTTTTGGGGAGAGGCTGTTTTTACGGCTTGCTACTTGATCAATCGTGTTTACTTACGGTCAAAGACCTTAAACACTCCCTATAAGTTGTGGTACGGTAGGAAACCTAACTTACACTATCTCAGAGTGTTCGGCAGTAAGTGCTACATTCTTAAGGACCGTGAACAGAAAGGGAAATTTGACTCAAAAAGTGATGAAGGTATTTTTCTTGGCTATGCATCTGACAGTCGTGGTTTCCGAGTCTTTAATCTCAGAACCCAAGTCATGATGGAATCTACAAATGTTATCATTGATGATCTAAGTAATTTTCTCCATGATGACTCTCCTGCTGAATTGCCTCCAACTGAGACAATTGAGAAAGTCAAATAAATTCCAGAATCAGTAGAAGTTATTCCAACTGTTACTGATCCTGATGTTTCTAGTGATGAGGAGAAAAGCCCGAGTTAGACTATTCCGGTTGAACAAGAACGTGCCCCTCCAAGGCATCTTTGGTTTCAAAGGAATCATGATACTAACAATATTATTGGAGGAAGAGATTCTACAGCTAAGACGATAGGACAACTTCAAAATATTTACAATTTTGGTTGTTATCTATCGCAAATAGAACCAAGAAATATTGATGAAGCTCTTAGCGATCCCTTTTGGGTGAATGCAATGCATGAAGAGTTAAATCAATTCCAAAGACAATATGTATGGAAACTCGTACCTTGTCCCCCAAATATCAATATTGTTGGTACTAAATGGATATTCAAGAACAAGTCTGATGAATTTGGCACTATTGTCAGAAACAAAGCTAGACTTGTCGCTCAGGGATATTCATAGATTGAAGGAATCGACTTTGACGAAACCTTTGCTCTTGTGGCACGCCTTGAGTCCATTCGGTTATTATTAGCTCATGCTTGTTTTCTTAAGGTTAAGCTGTTTCAAATGGACATTAAATCCGCTTTCCTAAATGAAAATTTAAAGGAAGAGGTCTATGTCGCTCAACCTAAGGGATTCGAAAACCCTAATTTCCCAGATCATGTCCTTAAGCTTAATAAGGCATTATATGGGTTAAAAAAAGCACCGTGTGCCTGGTTCGAAAAACTGACTACTTCCCTCCTTAGGAAAGGTTTTTCGAGAGGTGGAGTTGATAAAACGTTGTTTACCAAATGGAGTGGAAAAGATGTTGTTATCGCTCAAGTATATGTAGATGATATCATCTATGGATCAACATCTGAGAAACTTGTAAAAGATTTCCAAGTCTCTCTTGGAAAGGAGTTTGAAATGAGCAATATTGGTGAATTAAAATTCTTTTTGGGTTTACAAATTCAACAACACAAGGATGGAATTTACTTTCTCAAGAAAAATATGCAAGAGATCTTGTCACAAGATTCGGTCTTGATAAGTCAACTCCAAAACTGACTCCTATGCTTACCACTGGTACACTACATCGAGATGAGAAAGGTGTAAATGTGGATCAAAAACTCTATCGATCTATCATTGGAAGCCTTTTATATCTTACAACCACTAGACCTGATATTTCTTTTAGTGTTGGTTGTTGTGCTAGGTTTCAGGCAAATCCAAAGGAATCTCATCTTGCAGCCGCAAAAAGGATCATACGTTATGTCAATTACACTGTCGGGTATGGTCTATCTTACACTTTTGATACTAACACTGATCTCCCTGCCTATTCAGACGCTGATTGGGAAGGATGCGTGGAAGACAGAAAAAGTACATCAGGGGGTTTCTACTATATAGGATTGAATCTTGTAGCTTGGCATAACAAGAAACAAAATTCACAATCCCTGTCTACATGTGAAGCAGAATATATCGCTGCAAGCTCATGTTGTACTCAACTTCTTTGGATGAAACAAATGCTTGCTGATTATGGAATTGACACTGAAATAATGAAAATCTTTTGTGATAACACAAGCGCGATTCGAATCACTGAGAATCCTATTGAGCACTCATGAACTAAGCACATTGATATAAAGTATCATTTTATTCGAGATCTCTATGAAAATGGTATCATAAATATGGAGTTTGTGCCTTTCGAACAACAATTGGCTGATATTCTCACCAAACCATTGGATACTGATACATTTCAACACTTACGGTAGTCTATAGGTGTTGGTTTGGTTCATTAGTCTTTCCCAAATTCTTGCCCCTGCACTTATCTCGATCTGTTAGGCAATTGAGTTTGGAATTCCAGTTTAAGTGATACTTCAATTCTGCATTTGTTTCAGTAGTTGAATTTCTGTTAAGTATCTTAGTATTTCTCTTAAATCCTTATTTTCTTGTAAAAGTAAGGTCGCTCTTGTTGTTCTTTCGGGAATGACATTTTATGGGGGAGAGTTCTTTATTGAACTTGTGCTTAATTCCCAAATCTTTGTGGGGAGTGCGGTTGTGGAATATTATAGGGGTTATCTTGTATCTTTATAAACTCCTTGATGAATGCATTTAGTTTCGGCTATTTGATGGCATCTAAACAAGTGGTATGTTGTTCTCTTTTGGTCTTGAAGTATCTCTATGAAAATTTCATGAGGATCCCACTAGTTTTCGTACCTTTGCCAATTTATATTGACAAAGAGGGGTAGAATTAATGTGTAGTTCACACTAAAAATACATATGGTTTACGGATCATTATGTAAGGGGGAGTGGTTTTCATTGTGAGATGAAGTATTGACTAAGGGGGAGTGATACATATCACCATAGTATTGTTGTCAAAGTTGTGATGCAATTGGACTTTGATGCTATATAATAATACTATGACACTGTATAATAATGATTGAGAGCAACTGTTTTCTCATTGTTATAGATACGGATCTTAGACAACGATGATGCTGATTTGAACACATTTGGAATCATTGGAGTACCTGGAAGTGACAAAGATTTCGAGTAATGTTGAAGAACCAAGGAGATCAAGCGGTTGGATGAGAAGCTACAAAGTTTATTTATTTTGTAATCCATATGTATTGATAGTTTTGTCACTAAAATTGACAAAGGGGAGATTGTTAGAGCACTGCTCGGTCGAACTCGCAAGCGTTGCTATCTTAAGCTTGTTTGTCAATGTTAGTGATCAAAACTATAAGTCTTGATTTCTAGTCTACTTATAATGTCTCGGACTAGGATAGATTGTGTAGTTGAGCATTAGACTTCACGACGTTCATCAATTGAAGATGAAGAACTACTAAGGAGAGCTTGTGGAACTTCATCAACAAAAGGTATGTAGAGACTGAAACACATCTATCACTTAGAAAGTCTATTTCTACTCTATCTCCTATATTGAGACAAAAGTCGTATTACTATAGTTTTCGACTATACACATTTGAGATTTCGAGCTGAGTTTAACTCTCTTACATATTTCTCGAAATATGTGTTGGTAAGTTTTCGCTTCAACCAAGTTCATCTTATATTCTTGACGAAAGTCAAAAGATAATTATGTGAAAATCGCCGAGTAACATCTTACATGGTTTGTGTGATACAATCATTTGGTGTAGACTTGGAATGTTTCGTTATGATTATTTCAATAACTTGAAAATTGCTTTGATGGTAATAGTGTGTGAAAACGGCTATTGTCATCCTCTAAGAATGTTTCAATGATTGAAATAGAGTTTAGAACACTTAACCAACATTGGATTATAAACATATTGTGCACTCTTGCATATGTGTGATCCATGTCCGGGAACCATAGTATGCATACCCGTATGCATACCTATTGGTTTGAGAAGTTCGGGAACCTAAGTGCGCGTACCCGTACGCATACTGGCGAAAGGTTTGTGACCATAAATTTCTGCTGGGTTTGGAGGTATGCGTACCCGTTCGCATACTGGCGAAAACCAAACTTGGTCCAGCTATTTCAAGTATGCGTACCCGTTTGCATACTTGAATGGTTAAAGTTCTAAAATCGGTTGTAACATGAACAAATACATTTATATAATAAGGAATGCATTCTTTGCAAACCGTGGCTATAATGTTCATGAATTGATTTGAGTGAATCAAGCCGATTTTGCTTCAATCGTGTTCTTATATACTTCTATGAGAATATAACAATTGAACAACTCTTTAACTAGTTTCATTTGAACTAGTTATGGTTAAGATGAATAAAGTTGATATGAGAGTGTTCATATAGCTAACCTCGGTTAACTACTGTTGAGCCAACATGGTATACACGTTTAGGTACGGTTACATAAACCTAAATGAGGGTACATTTCATTTGTGTATAACAAGATAAGTTTGATCTAACGGTTGAAAGATATTAGCTTGTATCTAATCAGATTTTTATCTAACGGTGAATATTGAATGCTTTGTTACCAAGGTAACTTAGATTGCAAACCCTGATTTGAAAACTATATAAAGGATAACTCTAGCAACTGGGAAACCTAATCCCCACACCTCCTGTGTGATACTAGTTGCGACTAGATTTGATTCTCCTTTAACCTTAGGTTTTTCACGAAACCATGTAGGTTAACGACTTAAAGACTTCATTGGGATTGTGAAGCCAGACCCAACTATTTTCTTTGTAGTTGCGTGTTCTGATCTTGCTTTGTTCTATCGTATTGAGTACTATCCTCTCTAAGATTTTCTCGAGATTTAATCTCCGATAGGCAAGATTAAAAGTAGTCACAAACATCTTCGTCTCATCATTTGTGATTCCACAATATCTTGTTTCACTACCATACGATTAAGATTATTGTGAGGTGATTGATAATACTAGGCCGTTCTTCGGGAATATAAGTTCGGTTTATCAATTGGTTCCTGTGCACCTTGATTTATCAAAAGACGGAACAAAACTCGTAGGTATTTTTGTGGGAGACAGATTTATCTATTCCAATAGACTTTTCTGTGTGAGACAGATTTGTTTATCAAGTCTTCGACTTTGGGTCGTAGCAACTCTTAGTTGTGGGTGAGATCAAATAAGGGAATCAAGTACGTAGAATCCTTCTTGGGTTCAGAGACGTAAGGAGCGCACCTGTACCTTGATCAGTGTGAGATTGATTAGGGCTCAACTATATTCCAGTCTGAAGTTAATTGTTAGTAGGCTAGTGTCTGTAGCGGCTTAATACAGTGTGGTGTTCAAAGATGGACTAGGTCCCGGGGTTTTTCCGCATTTGCGGTTTTTCTCGTTAACAAAATTATGTTGTCTGTGTTATTTATTTTCCTCATTATATTTTGTTATATAATTGAAATATCACAGGTTGTGCGTTGTATCAATCAATTGGTAAATCTAACCTTTAGTTGTTGATTGAAATTGATTGATCCTTGAACATTGGTCTTTGGTACCATTCAAGTTATTTCTCTTATATTCAACCGGGCTCGCAAATTCCTGTTTGCTGATTGCGGATTGAATTAAGAGATAAAGATATTAAACTCTTTGATATACTTTTATATAGATTGAGTCTAACTGTCTAGTTGATTCTCTTGAAAGTATATTGGAGTTTGTCTATTCAGATTGCCGAACGAAATATTGGGTGTGGTTTTTGTACCCCCACTTTTTCAGTTGAATCTCACACCAGGAAAAATAACAACATGTAATGTGTTCAGATATATCGTTCACCATGTTATGAAACGAGAGCAGGGCGTTATACGCTTTTAATCGAATGATCAGTTGTAGTTTCTTTTTTAAGTTATTAATGAACATTAGTTTAATTTATAAAAATTATTAATTATAAAACTACTAGTATTACATTAAACCAGAACACAATACAGGTGATAAAACCTTAGTATAACAAATATCGAATCATACTAACTGCAGGGATTTGCATACCAAACCTTTCATTAATTCAAACAACAACTAAATTAATTTAGACAACACTTAAGTAAATTAAGTTAACAACTATACTAACTAGAAATTTATGACAACACTTTTAATTTAAACCTAGACTCGAAATTAAAAAAATAAACTCAATAAAATAAAAAACAATTAGAGATGGATTACATCATCATCTCCCGAATCTTCAACGCTGATTATATTCATCCTCTTCAAAATATCCTTTTGCTTGCGTCGATTATATTTTTTTTCGTTGGGAGCTAACTGACTAAGGTCCATAGACATTATTGCATTATCTTGATCTAAATTCATTTGTTGTTGATGCATTTGATAAGTCTGTTGTTGGAGCTTTTGAAAATTGAGTTGTTCTTCCATTTGATAAGTCGGTTGTTGAGTACACTCCCAAATTGTTTGGTATTGGGATTCTTGTTCCACTCTCATTTTTTCCTTCCTTGATCGTGTTTCCTTAAGATAATCCAAAATATTTGCACTTTGTTGATAGATCCTATCTTCTTCCATCTTAACCGAAGATGTTCCCTCATCACCTTCTCTAAATATACCTTGCTCGCGATCCTTCTTCTGTCTAGCTTGCATTTTGGCCTTTTTTGTTCCTATAGGACGTGCATTATACTTGTAATTCGAACGAGTCTCTCCATTAGGCAGAACTTCAGTACCATCTTCGAATGATACAAAGTTTCGATGATTATTAAACAACTCACTATTTTGGCCACAGTGAGTTCATAATTAAATCCAGGGACCTTTTCTCTAAACATTTCATAACATGCATCATACTTAAATGGTTGTCCAGTTTGTTCCTGAAATTGCTCCCGACCTTCTTTTGTCTGAAAAATTATGTAAAAAAATTAGTTTATTACTATTATCACCAACTATATGGAAAAACTTAACAAATTAATAAAACTTACCAAATCTTCGTGGTTCGCACCGGTTTGGTTTGCCGATATATAGCGTTAAGAATGGACACGAATTCTCTGACATCTTTTTTGATTGCTTTCATCTTGTTTTTTAAGGCTCCCCAATCTCTTCGATTATGATTGCCGTTGCGTTCGACAAAAATTTGGTGAATACGTATCCAAAACATAGCAGTTTTTTGTTGCGAACCCACAATTTCATCCGTACTCACATAAATAAATGCAGCAGTAAGATCAATCTCTTCCCGTTGCTCTAAATTATTAACCATTTTGAATCAAACTAAAATATACGAGCTTGAGTAGTAGAAGATAAATATAAAAATCAAAGAAGTATAGTAAGAAGAAGAGAAATAAGAAATCAATTGATGTAAGAAGAAGAGAAATAAGAAATCAATTGATTTGGGGTGATTTGAATAGAGAATTAGAGTGGTATTTATAGAGGTTTTTGAAAAAATGACCGTTGAGATTTGACGGTGGACAAGATAGAGTCGTTATTAATGATGGATGGTTAGGATCGGGTGTGAGAGAGGTGTAAACGAAAAAAGGTCAAACAAATATATTTACGCAAACGGCTACTCAGTAGCCGTATCAATTGGATACGGCTACTGAGTTGTCGTAAAGCGTAATTTCCTACGGCTACTCAGTTGACGTGTGATTTCCCTTCACTATGAGGCGGATCAGATCTGATCCACTTTGCCTTGTAGGGAAGGGTATCCCTACTCATGTAGGAATATGGGAGACCATAGTGGTTGTGAATTTCGTTTTTCCCTACATATGAGGGATGGGGTAGGAAAAAAGAGGCACCATAGTTCTTATCCTTATTGTAGATATCTGGTTGAATCACGATGCGTGGTATAGGTTTTTGGTTCATCTCTAAACCGACCTCAACTTGTTTGAGACCAAGGCTTTCTTATGACTGGCCCCTCAGACCGTCTGTTTTTTCTCTTGAAGTCCGTGGGAAATGGAGCCGGATTTTAACCCTCTGACTCTTTCTAGAATCACAACAAGTAGCCCTAAATGTGTAAAAACCCTTTCTTCCGAGGGTCGCATTTGGGGGTTAAGAGGTGAAGTTGGACCTCGACATAGAAAGGTCAGTGATTGGTATCAATGTATCACTAATTTTTTACTAAAATCCAGCTCTTTTTTGCGCACCCAATTCCAATATTATAACACTTGATAATGATGACGATGATTCTCCCTTCAAGCTACTTCTGGTAATGGAGTGTTTGTAATTTCCCATTGGTTTCCCAATTTTATTATTATGTTAAAACAGTTTAGAATTCAGGCATCACCATTCCACTCTCTGCAGAACAACCGTCCACTCTGCCGACCACAAATTTAACTTATTCATCGAAAACATTTGTTTTATTGGCCTTGCTTGGTATCATGCAAGTTTTTGAAAAACCCAAAATTTACAACAGCTTGGCAAGGTTAAAAAAGTTTCTGCAAAGATTTCAATGCCATTTGCAAAGCCCATAAAAGTTAAGGCAGTTCCAATGTGCAAATTCACAAATCTAAGATGACTGCAAATTTTTTTGTAGGACATTGCATTTGCAGTACAACAAATTATTTGCAGCATACCAAACAGGCCGATTAAACAAAAAGAATGTCAAGCATTTCTGACTAATGGCGTCCGGGCTATTAAATATATTTTTGTCAATTAAACTACTTTCACAATAAAATGCAAAACTCTTTAATTGGCTATAAGCGTTGCTTGTGTGCATAATGTCTGACCTTTCCTTATTAGTAATCTAAGGAGAGCCATTGAGGGGTTTCCATATAAAATGGGTGGTTTAGTTTGAAAGTGGTGGGTTCTTTGGATAATCAAAGCTGCAAGCTGACAATGGATTAAAAATAGCGGTTTTATAACTTAGTGGTTATTCAACTAAGATATCACTTCCTCTCTAAAATGGTCCCTATAAAAGAGGCTCTTGGCCTGTGTCATTTGGAATCAATCTTCACCAATTTTCCTCTGCTAGCTCCATTGTAAGTGTCTCTCAAATATTGTCTACACATTGTTCTCAATCATTTTGAAGAATCCGGCAGGAGTGTAGTTTCTTTCTTATGATCTCGTTCGTAAGCTCTGACCAAGTTAATGACTAGCGCAAAAAAATTCAAGGAGGCAAGTAATACAAGGACCATTTGTGCCTTATACGAATCCCTTAGTGCACGAGACATAGAGACCATCGAGCGCCTGCTTGCGTCGGACATTGAATGGTGGTACCATGGTCCACCAGCTCACCAGTACATGATGCGATTTCTCACCGGGACGAGCTCTAATTGTAATACTGGTAGTAGAACCTCCTCAACATCTTCTTTATCATCCGTAGACGACCATGAAGATATAGAAGATTCATCCTCGTTCTTGTTTGTGCCAAGCTCTATCACTGCTTTTGATTCATTAGTCATAGTTGAAGGATGTGATCTTAGTCGTCTAGTCTCGTGGGTTCATGTTTGGACAGTCAGTGATGTTAATGGGATAGTTACACAAGTAAGAGAGTACTTCAACACATCCCTCACGATTGCTCGTTTTGAGCACAATTGGAATAATAGCAACACTAATCAGCCTTCGTCTTCCAGACAATCACAGACTTCTCGGTTGGTTAACTCGGCTGCAGTCTGGGAGAGCAAGCTCTCAAGCACAATCGGAATATCCGTTCCAGGCCTTCTCCTTGCAATTTAGCTAGACACAAAACTACCATTCCATGGTGCTCATCCATCTCATGGTTATACATACGTGGTACCCCGATTCTCTTCATGCACCTAGTATATATAGCGCGCTACGACAAGCTGTAATATCTACACTAAATCAAAATAAAAATAAAAATAAAAATTATTCTTCTTTTGGAGCTTCTTAATGTATCGATTGGTGGTAGGATGGTCAAGGATAGATTAGGAAAATCTATTGGTTTAGGAAACCAATTACTAGTGTCCTAAGTATAGCAACTTAAGAGGTTTGTCTCTTAAAGTTAAGTTAGGAAATCCTGTAGGAAAGTAATCCTTGTTAAGGAATGTGTCTAGTCCCATTGATATGTATAAATATCCATAGAGAGAACCTAGTAGATATACACCAGAAGTTCTCTTCTTCTCTTATAAGGCTTTGTATATTTCTCCCTCCTATACGGTGATATATAAAATTGCTTATTCCTTCCCAAGGATTCAACCTCGTTAAATACTTGTTCTTCTTGTGTGTGTGTGATTGTGTTCTTGGCAATATTGGAGTACCGTTGTAGCAGTGCAAACTTAACGCTTCCGCAGGCTTTGGTGCAACAATTGGTATCAGAGCGATCCAATTGTCCCAAAAATTGGTATCAGAGCAAGGAGACGCTCTTGGATACGGGTACTCAGATTGCAGTTGAAGTGAAGGTATTTTTCTAGAAGATTGCTTGAGGTAATACTAATTTCAAAGGTTATATTTTTTATCCATATTTGGTTGTTTATGAACAATTGTTAATCCGGAAAAACCAGAGGAAACGATAGAACATTCGGAGTCCACAAGTAAAGATAAAGAAACAAAAGAAGAAATACTTCATTCATATAGATCACAACTCAAGGTAGAAAAGTTTACGAGAACCAACAACTTTGGTTTATGTAGAACAGATATAATGGATGCTCTTGTTCATCTTGACCTAGAAGAAGCTCTAGAAGGTCGGCCAGCAGATATGACTGACAAGCAGTGGAACAAGATAAATAAATTATGTCTTGGTTCGATTCGAGGGTGTTTAGCAACGACAGTAAGAGTTAATTATCATCACGAGACTTCAGCTAAGGATCTCTGGGAAAAGCTAGAGAAGGAATACCTTGTGAAGAACGTGGCCAATAGGATACATCTTAAGAGGAATTTGTATCGCTATAACATGAAGAAGGGTGCTTCTTTAACTGATCACCTAGATTCATATAATAATCTTCTTGCTGAGTTGGTTAACTACGATGAGATAATCGAGGACGAGGAACAAGCTTTGTGTCTGATAAACTATCTTCTTGAAAAGTACGAACTCGTGATTAAAGCATTAATGCACGGCAAGGATAAGATGACATACACTGAGGTCACTACAGCATTGCGTAGTGATGAGTTCAGGAAGATGGACCATGAATATCTTTCAAGTGAATCTAATAATGATGTGCTTCTTGCAAGAGGTCGTTCAACAAACAGGAGAAAGAAGACTAGTGGTTATAGTCTAGGTAGAGAGCATTCTAAGAGTAGAATGCGACTGCAGAAGGATGAGTGTGCTTGGTTCCATGACTTCGATCATTGAGCTAAGGATTGTCCCAAGCGTAAGGTAAGATAAGGAGATAACAGTAAAACCGAGGTGAACATTGCAAAAGGTAATGAAGAATCAGATGATGCTTCTGATTTCTCACTGACTGTGACACCATCAGCTTGTGCTATTACCAATGGTACATGGGTATTAGATACTAGAGCAACGTATCATATATGCCTATATCGTGACTGGTTCTCAAGCTTTTAAGAGCTTGATGGAGAAGTACGTATGGGAAACAATCATACCTGCAGGGTGATTTGGGATTGGTAGTGTTCGTATCAAGATGCATGATGGTATTGTTAGAGAGCTGAAGGAGGTAAGATTTGTACCTTCCATAAAGAAGAATCTGATTTCACTTGGAACTTTAGAAGCTAAGGGCTACAAGTTAGTCGCAGAAAATGGTGTTCTAAAGGTAATCTCTGGATCTATCTTAATCATGAAGGGCACACGTCATCATAACTTGTACTACTTAATTGGGAGTACAACAACAGGGGACGTTTCTATTTATAAACACATCGAGAATGCAGCTACCGAGAAAATGAAGGTATGGCACATGAGACTTGCACATTCTAGAGAGAAGTCGCTGCATAGTTTGATTCAACAAGACTTGTTCAAAGGTGCTATTGCTTGCAAGTTAGCATTTTGTGAACATTGTGTTAAGGGCAAGAAAACAAGAACAAGCTTTGGCACAGCAATCCACAATACTAGTGGAGTTCTTGACTATGTTCACTCAGATGTTTGGGGTCCTTCCAAGAATGCATCATTGGGAGGGAAACATTGCTTCGTGTCATTCATTGATAACTATTCTAGGCGCGTATGGGTGTACACCATGAGGCATAAGGATGAAGTCCTAGAAGTCTTTGTGAGGTGGAAAAAGGAAACTGAGACTCAAAATGGCATAAATATCAAATTACTACGTTCGGATAATGGTAGAGAGTACAACAGTGAACCATTCTTACAAGTATGTCAGGATGAGGGGATAAAAAGGCACTTCACAGTTAAGAAGACACCGCAACAAAATGGGGTAGTTGAACGCATGAATCTTACTTTGCTGGAGAAGATACGATGTATGTTATCTAATGATGGATTAGGTATGGCATTTTTGGAGGAGGCAGTTACGTATGCGTGCTTCCTCATTAATAGGTTGCCATCAGCTGTATTAGAAGGTAAAACTCCTATGGAGAAATGGTTTGGTAAACCAGCTTATGATTTTGACTCAATTCATATCTTTGGTTTTCCTGCGTGGTATCATGTTAGTGAAAATAAGCTTGATAGCCATGCTGTGAAAGGAATCTTTGTGGGTATGAAGAGTGGGGTGAAAGGGTTCAAGATTTGGAATCCAGTTGAGAAGAAGATAGCCATGAGTAGAAATGTCACATTTGATGAGATGTCTATGGTTATCTTGGGGTTCTCGGAAGGTAGAGAACAGAAGCACCAATACTAGTGAGCTGCAGCAGGTGCAGATTGATGCAACTCCACCAATTCCAGTTAAGTATGTATCTGTTCAGAATACTTCTGAAGACATTGGGTCTGCAAGAGAAGTAGCTACTGAAGTTCCAAATTATAGTGATGATGTTGTAGAAGAGGAACATGAATTAGTAGAAGATACAGAATCTACGGTCACGAAGACTATAGCAACCAGCAAACCGAGAAGATCAATCAGGAAACCTGGTTGGATGGATGATTTTTTTGCTTATGCATTACCAGTTGCTGAAGATAGTACTCCTACTTCCTATTTAGAAGCTGTACGCAGTGCAGAGTGTAAAGAATGGGAAGGTGCAATGCATGACGAGATGGAGTCTCTTGACAAGAATGGCACATGGATTCTTATGAAGCTTCCAAACGGTAAGAAAGCCATAGGTTGCAAGTGGGTATATGCTAATAAAGAAGGATCTTTGGTGAATCAAGTACGCTACAAGGCAAGGTTAGTTGCAAAAGGTTATGCCAAAAGAGAAGGGATTGACTACAATGAGGTGTTCACTCCGGTGGTAAAACACTCATCAATCCGTATTTTGTTGGCCTTGGTAGTACAATAATATTTAGACCTAGTTCAGCTAGATGTTAAAACAGCGTTCTTACATGGTGATCTAGAAGAGGAGATCTATATTACTCATCCGAGTGGGTTCAAGGTTGCTGGAAAATAAGATTGTGTATGTAAACTGAAGAGATTATTGTATGGGCTGAAGCCGTCTCCTAGAAAATGGTACAAGCGATTTGACCAGTTTATGATAGGACAAACATACACAAGAAGTCACTTTGACCATTGTGTATACTTCAAGAAGCTACGCGATGGGTCTTTCATATATTTTCTCTTGTATGTCGATGATATGTTGATTGTATCGAGTAACAAGAAAGAAATCGATAATTTGAAGCACAAGTTTTCATCTGAGTTTGAGATGAAAGATTTGGGAGAAGCTAAGAAGATTCTTGGAATGGAGATTCAACGTGACAAATAGAAGGGTAAAGTTTGTTTGTCTCAAAAGGCATATTTGAAGAAAGTGTTATAGAAATTTGGTGTCCGTGAAGGAACTAGATACGTAAGTACTCCTCTTGTTGCTCATTTTAAGTTGAATGCTCGTATGTCTCCCACTACTGAAGAAGAGCGAAACTATATGGCCAAAGTCCCATATGCTGAGGCTATTGGTAGCTTGATGTATGCAATGGTATGTACAAGGACGGACATTTCACATTGAGTTAGTGTTAGAGCATTGCTCGGTCGAACTCACAAACGTTGCTATCTCAAGCTTGTTTGTCAAGTTTAGTTGTCAAAACTATAAGTTTTGATTTCTAGTCTACTTATAGCTAAGTCTCGGATTAGGATAGTAAGTGTAGTTGAGCCTTAGACTCCATGGCGTTCATCGAATGAAGACGAAGAACTACTCAAGGGAACTTGTGGAACTTCATTAACAAATAGGTATGTGGATACTTAAACTTATCTATCACTCAAAAGTATATCTATTTTATCTCCTATTTTGAAACAAAAGTCGTATTACTATATAGACTTCAATTATACACATTTGCTATTTCGAGATGAGTTTATCTCGCTTATCTATTTCTCGAAATATGTGTTGGTAATATTTCTCTTTGGCCAAGTTCATCTTTACCCATGATGAAAGTCATGTTGATTATTTCAATAACTTGAAAATCGCTTTGATGAAAATAGTTTGTGGATAATGACTATTTTAACATCCTCTAAGAAAGTTTCAATGATTGAAATGAGAGTTTAGAACAAGTAACCATGTTTGGATATAAACATAGTGTGTTCTCACATTTGTGTAAAAGTCCAAAACCGGGAACCTAAAGTATGCATACCCGTACGTGTACCGGCGGTTGTTGGAAATTCGGGAAAGTATGCGTACCCGTACGCGTACTGGCGGAAAGTTCATGTCCGTGAATTTCTGCTGGAGTTTGGAAGTGTGAATTGGTATGCGCACTCATACGCATACTGGCGTAACCAAACTCGGTCTGATCACTTAGGTATGCGTACCCGTTTGCATACTTAAGTAGGTTACTTACTAAAATCGGTTTATTCATGAACTAAAACATTTATATAATAAGGAATGCAATCTTTGCAACCCGTGGATATAATGTTCATGAATTGATTCGAGTCAATCAAAATCGATTTTGCTTCAATTGTGTCTTGTATACTACTATGAGATCTAAGCAATTGAACAACTCTCTAACTAGTTCATGTGAGTCACTTGAACTAGTTAATGTGAAGATGAATAAGGTTGATATGAAAGTGCTCATTTGGCTAACCATTAGTTAACTATTGTTGAACAAACTAAGTGTACACGTTTAGGTACGGTTACCCAAACCTAAATGAAGATGCATTTCATTTGTGTATAACAAGCTAAGTTCGATCTAACGGTTGAAAGATATTAGCTTGAATCTAATCAGGATTTCATCTAACGGTGAATATTGAATGCTTTGTTACCAAGGTAACTTAGATTGCAAACCCTGATTTGGAGACTATATAAAGGAGAACTCTAGCAACTGGGAAACCTAATCCCCACACCTCCTGTGTGATACTAGTTGTATAAGATAGATTCGATTCTCCTTTAACCTTAGGTTTTTCATGAAACCCTGTAGGTTAACGACTTAAAGACTTCATTGGGATTGTGAAGCCAGACCCAATATTTTTTCTGTAGTTGCGTGATCTGATCTTGTTGTTTCTATCATGTTTGAGTACAATCATAAGATTGGCTTGAGATTTATATCTCCAATAGGCAAGATAGAAATGTAGTCACAAACACCTTCGTCTCATCATTTGTGATTCCACAATATCTTATTTCGTTAATCGATTAAGATTATTATGAGGTGATTGATAATTATAGGATGTTCTTCGGGAATATAAGTCTGGGTTATCGATTGGTTCCTGTTCACCTTGATTTATCAAAAGATGGAACAAAAACTCGTAGGTATATCTGTGGGAGACAGATTTATCTATTCAATAGACTTTTCTGTGTGAGACAGATTTGTTTTTCAAGTCTTAGACTTTGGGTCGTAGCAACTCTTGGTCGTGGGTAAGATCAGCTAAGGGAATCAATTGCGTAGTATCCTGCTGGGATCAGAGACGTAAGGAATGCAATTGTACCTTGAATCAGTGTGAGATTGATTAGGGTTCAACTACATTCCAGTCCGAAGTTAGTTTTGTAGTAGGCTAGTGTCTGTAGCGGCTTAATATAGTGTGGTGTTCAAATCTGGACTAGGTCCCGGGGTTTTTCTTCATTTGCGGTTTCTTCGTTAACAAAACTTCCGGTGTCTGTGTTATTTCTTTTCCGCATTATATTTTGTTATATAATAGAAATATCACAGGTTGTGCGTTGTATCGATCAGTTGGTAAATCCAACCTTTTGTTGTTGATTGAAATTGATTGATCCTTGAACATTGGTCTTTGGTACCGTTCAAGTTATTTCTCTTATATTCAATTGGGCTAGCAGATTCCTATTTGCTGATTGCGGATTGAATTAAGAAACAGAGATATAAAAATATTTGATATATTTTTCTCTAGATTGAGTCTGACTGTCTTGTTGATTCTCTTGAAAGTATATTGGAGTTTGTCTATTCAAATTACCAAACGAAATATTGGTTGTGGTTGTTGTACCCCCACTTTTTCAGTTAGTATGGTCAGTCGTTATATGCATTTTCCTGGTAAAGGACATTGGCATGCTGTGAAGTGGATTTTGAGGTATCTTTATGGTACAGTTGATGTTGGCTTGGAGTTTGTGAAGGATAGAAGTAACAATCAGTTGTGTATTGCAGTCTATTGTGGCGATCAATATTACAGTCTATTGTGGCGATTTCAACTACAGAGGCGAAGTAAATGGCAGTGACAAAGGCATTTAAAAAGGCTATATGGTTACAAGGTTTCTAGATGACTTAGGAGTTGTGAAAGACCAACTTCCTGTGCATTATGATAGTCTAAGCGCAATTTACTTAGCTAAGAATCAAGTGCATCATACTAGAACCAAACATATAGACGTACGATTTTAGTTTGTGAGAGAAATTCTTGAAGAAGGAGACATTCTACTTGTGAAGATCGATACCAAAGACAATCCAGCTGATATGTAGACTATAGTAGTATCTGGGATCAAGTTTCGACATTGTTTGAAATTGATCCACATCCTTCCTGTTTGGTAAGAGTCCCTCTTGGGGTAGAGGTTCTTAGGAACCTGATGGAGGCCTTCTAGCAAGGCAATTTGAGAGAACTACGGCCAGGTTTGATTCCTATTGAGGATATGTAGGCAGCCAGTGTTGGTTTAATCGACGTTGGAAGACGGAGGTGATTTTATCTATTGATCGTCTCATGCATGAATGCATGATCCGAGGTGGAAAATTGTTGGTAGGATGGTCAAGGATAGATTAGGAAAATCTATTGGTTTAGGAAACCAATTACTAGTGTCCTAAGTATAACAACTTAAGAGGTTTGTCTCTTAGAGTTAAGTTAGAAAACCCTATACTTGTAGGAAAGTAATCCTTGTTAAGGAATATGTCTAGTCCTATTGATATGTATAAATAACCATAGAGAGAACCTTGTAGATGTACACCAGAAGTTATCTTCTTCTCTTTAAGGCTTTGTATATTGCTCCCTCCTATACGGTGATATATAAAATTGCCTATTCCTTCCCGAGGATTCAACCTCGTTAAATACTTGTGTGTGTGTGATTGTGTTCTTGGAAATATTGGAGTACCTTTGTAGCAGTGCAAACTTAACGCTTCCGCAGGCTTTGGTGCAACAATTGGTATCAAAGTGATCCAATTGTCCCAACATCGATTGCATGTTCCTTGAAGTTCATTCTTGTGATGATGTATGGCAATGGGAAGCTAAGTCGATCTTGGTTGTTTATATATTGAGTAGTTGTACCCAAACATCACGATTCATATGCTTACAAAAATTTACAATCAATGAAAGAATTGTTTTACAGTATTAACGGGGCATGTCGAACAAATCTCTGCCCATACTGAATTGAGTAGAGGTCTGCTTGCTCATCCCTATACACGTCGGAATTTTGTTCATGGCTATGTTGATTATGAACTCTAAATTGTCGTATCTCTATTTTACTTAAACTGTCCAGCTCCGCATCAACTTCTTTGATTCTATGTCTTATATCAAATTCACACACTACCTAAATATGTGTATATATAGGCTACCAAACAAAATATATCCTCAGTCTAGACTCTAAAAACTGCTGTCTTCTCTGGTCATCGCTTCTTTGACTTTTGTCAAGATTCTTTGTTCATCATCCTGGATGAGAGTTTCTCCCCTCCTCAAGGGTTTTTTTTATATTATTTTCTAGTGATTTTTTCTTCTTCTCATTTTTACCTTTAGAGGACCATTTGTTCCATCTAACATTTCTTCTCATGTTTATCTTTAGTAGACCATTTTTTTCTTCTCATGGCTTCGTAATCTCCTTTATTAGTGGGTAAAGAGATTACGAATGAAGTCTTATCTGTGAGTAATCTAGATCCACCAGGCTTGCAATCCGTACCCAAACCCAGAAATACACCCCCCCTGGCAGAGCGCGCCCCCAAGTCAATTATCCCAAATCTCTAGTCTACCCAATCTAAACCTTCAACGTTTCTGATACTGAAGAGGACTTCTCATCTTCGTCTACATCCCACTAAGAATCACAAAAGTATAAGAGGAAGAGAGGATGGAAAATATGATCCATGAATTCAAATGAGAATCTACAAAAGTGTTATGATGAAGAAAATACCAGTGGTCCAAAGAGAGCAGCTTGTCGGATGGATATTAATTTCCCTGCTAAAAAGTTTATTCAATCAATCTCTCCACAAATGGGTGTGGTGGATTCCCAAAATCATCCACAAAATCGATGTTAATTCTATCTTGGAACTGTCGAGGATTGAGAAACATCTCTACAGTCCGTAATCTGAAAGCGTTTCTCAGGGCTTGCAAAACCTCAAATTGCATTTTTTTACTGAAACTTTAATAGGTGAGTCGAATTCTCAGAAGTTTTATAATTCTCTAGGTTTTGATAATTTAAATTATGTTCCTGCGATAGATAAAAGTGGTGGTAATGTGATTTTTTGGAATAATGATGTGGATCTGGTTGTGCTAAAGGTTGATAAAAATGTGGTTCATTGTAGAATCCATAGTATAATTAGAAATGATTGGGACCTTCTGTGTGTTTATGGTCCTCCCCAACACCATGTTAGAATTTTTTTTGGGGTTAATCTATCAACTTATGTTGCTCAGATTTCTAACCCATGGTGTATCATGGGGGACCAAATGCCATTAGTTATATAAATGAAAAGAAAGGTGGGAATTAGAAGACGAATTCAGCAAACTCGGAGTTTAAGAATTGTATACATTATAGAGGCCTGATAGACATGGGATTTATTAGTCCATCTTTTACATGGTCTAATGGAGCTACTGTGGATGAACCAATATTTGAAAGATTAAATAGAGCGTTATGCAGCCCAGATTGATTGTTAATTAATGTTCTAGAATAATGGTGTGCTGCATCTTCCATGAATCAGTAGTGACCATGCTCCAATCTTGATCAACACTGATAGAGTAAACAAAAGAAAGAGGAAATTCTCCAGCAAGTTTAAATATCTTTGGGTTTAGCATCCTGAATTCAATTATGCAGTTCATAATTCTTGGACATCAAACAATTTGAGTATTGTAGATAAACTTAATAATATGGGCAGAGATTTAAACAAATGGATCAGAAAAGAGTTTGGAAATATTTTTAGAGCTGTTGAAGATTCAAAACAAAAACTTCTCAGAGTGTAATTGGATTCTCACATCAGAGATACATGACATGAGGAGAATAATTGTGTCCGAGGATCGATTATCTAAATCTATTGCAACATAGGATCAACGTGAACTGGATACCCAATATAGACAAAAATACACGTGTGTTTCATCTCTCTGTCATTCAAAGAAAGAGAAAGAATCAAATTGTAGATGTAAAGTCCTCTGAAGGCAATTCTTAGGTGATAAATTGTCTAGTAAACTCATTTCACCAATCAAGAGAGATCCATATGAAGACAATTATCTCATTCAATTCCAAGCTGCTACCAAGATTGATATCTCTCACAGCAACAACATATCTAGGGTGCCTACTAATGAAGAAGTTTGGACTACTATCAAGCAGATGAAAAGGTTAAAATCCCCTGGACCGAGCGGCATGCCTTCTCTCTTCTACAAAAGATTCTGGGAGTTTATTGTGGAAGATGTTATCAACACTGTTAAGGAATGCTTCAACACTGCCACATTACTTTCAGGTTTGATTCTCGAGATTAAAACCCCTATGCTTCCTTCAGACTATAGGCCAATTGCTCTCACAAATATTTTATATAAAGTCATAACTAAGCTTATTGCCCAACGGTTGAAGTCTCATTTAAATGACTTAGTTGATGGATCCAAAATTGCATTCATTCCAGGAAGGCTCATAGTTGATAATATTGTGACTACGAAAGAAATTCTTCATTCCATGGCCCACTCTAGATCAATAGTTGGAACTTTTTCTCTAAAAATAGATATCAACAAGGCGTACGAAAAGATAAGATGGATATTTCTTAGGCATTGTTGGTAAAATACATGAATTGATTATGAAATGCATCTCTACTGCCTCTTTCTCAATTGTTGTTGAAAATGCCGGGGTACAACAACCACACCCAATAATTCATTTGGCAATCTGAGAGGACTGACTCCAATATACTTTCTAGAGAATCAACTAGACAGTCAGACTCAATCTAGAGAAAAGTATATACAAGAGTTTATATCTCTATCTCTCAATTCAATCTGCAATCAGCAAATAGAAATTTGCGAGCCCGATTGAATATAAAAGAAGTAACTTGAACGGTACCAAAGACCAATGTTCAAGGATCAATCAATTTCAATCAACAACCAAAGGTTGGATTTCCTAATTGATCGATACAACGTACAACCTGTGATATTTCAATTATATAACAAAATATAATGTGGAAAAGAAATAACACAGACACCAGAAGTTTTGTTAACGAGGAAACCGCAAATGCAGAAAAACCCCGGGACCTAATCTAGATTTGAACACCATACTGTATTAAGCCGCTACAGACACTAGCCTACTACCAATGAACTTCGGACTGGACTGTAGTTTAACCCTAATCAATCTCACACTGATTAAAGGTACAGTTGCGTTCCTTACGTCTCTGATCCAAGAAGGATACTACGCACTTGATTCCCTTAGCTTATCTCACCTATAACCAAGAGTTGCTACGACCCAAAGTCGAAGACTTGATAAACAAATCTGTCTCACACAGAAAAGTCTATTGGAATAGATAAATCTGTCTCCCACAGAAATACCTATGAGTTTTTGTTCCGTCTTTTGATAAATCAAGGTGAACAGGAACCAATTGATAAACCGATCTTATATTCCCGAAGAAAAGCCTAGTATTATCAATCACCTCACAATAATCTTAATCGATTAACGAAACAAGATATTGTGAAATCATAAACGATGAGATGAAGGTGTTTGTGACTACTTTTATATCTTTCCTATTGGAGATATTAATCTCAAGACAATCTTACGATTGCACTCAATCATGATAGAAATAGCAAGATCAGATCACGCAACTATAAAGAAAATATTTGGGTCTGGCTTCACAATCCCAATGAAGTCTTTAAGTCGTTAACCTACAGGGTCTCGTGAGAAACCTAAGGTTAAAGGAGAATCGACTCTAGCTATACAACTAGTAACACACAGAAGTGTGGGGATTAGACAGTGGCGGAACTGGATATCGGGTATGGGGAGGGCTTGATCCTTTTTTTGGCCTGGCTTAAGTGTAAAATTGACACACATAATATGATCCAACTCAAAATAAGCTATAAAATAATATTTTTTTTGACTTGTTAGGGCTGGCTTAAGCTAGCCCTAGTCATCATGTAGTTTTTCCCTTGGGATTAGGTTTCCCAGTTGCTAGAGTTCTCCTTTATATAGTTTTCAAATCAGGGTTTACAATCTAAGTTACCTTGGTAACAAGGCATTCAATATTCACCGTTAGATGAAAACCTGATTCAACCAAGGTAATATCTTTCAACCGTTAGATCGAACTTAGCTTGTTACACACAAATGAAATGGACCCTCATTTAGGTTTATGTAACCATACCTAATACACCATGCATGTTGTCTTAACAATAGTTAACCGAGGTTAGCCATATGATCACTCTCATATCAACCTTATTCATTTTAACCATAACTAGTTCAAATGACTCAAATGAAACTAGTTGAAGAGTTGTTCAATTGCTATATTCTCATAGAAGTATACAAGAACACAATTGAAGAAAAATCGGTTTGATTCACTCGAATCAATTCATGAACATTATAGCCACGGTTTGCAAAGATTGCATTCCTTATTTTATAAATGTTTAAGTTAATGTACACAACCGATTTTAGAACTTTAACCTACAAGTATGCAAACGGGTACGCATACTTGAAATACCCGGACCAAGATTGGGTTTCACCAGTACACAAACGGGTACGCGTACTTCCAATCCCAGCAGAAATATTCGGACATGAACCTTACCCTAGTATGCGAACGGGTGCACATATTTAGGTTCCCGGATTTCTCAAGCCAACAGGTATGCGTACGGGTACGCATACTATGGTTCCAGGACATGGATTACATATGTGCAAGAGTACACAACATGTCATATCCAATAATGGTTAAGTGTTCTAAACTCTTATTTCAATCATTGAAACTTTCTTAGAGGATGACAATAGCCGTTTTCACACACTATTAGCATCAAAGCAATTTTCAAGTTATTGAAATAATCATAACGAAACATTCCAAGTCTACACCAAATGATTGTATCACACAAACCATGTAAGATGTTACTCGAAAATTTTCACATGGTCATCTTTTGACTTGCGTCAAAAATATAAGATGAACTTGGTCGAAGCGAAAGCTTGCCAATACATATTCCGAAAATTATGTAAGCGAGTTAAACTCAGCTCGAAATCTTAAATGTGTATAATAGAAAACTATATCGTAATACGACTTATGTATCAATATAGGAGATAGAGTAGAAATAGACTTTCCAAGTGATAGATGAGTTTCAGTCTCCACATACCTTTGGTTGATGAAGTTCCACAAGCTATCCTTAGTAGTTCTTCGTCTTCAAATAATGAACGCCGTGAAGTCTAAGGCTCAACTACACAATCTATGTCCTATACTGAGACATCTATAAGTAGACTAGAAATCAAGACTTATAGTTTTGATCACTAACATTGACAAACATGCTTGAGATAGCAACGCATGCGAGTTCGACCGAGCAGTGCTCTAACAGTTGAAAATGGCTAGGCGGAGGGTTATTTTGTTAATGAAAGAGGGTTGAGACAAGGATGTCCTGGTTGATTAGAACTATGAAAAATAATGCCATGTATAATGGTTATAGGTTGTGCAAGAATGCACTTGTCGTTTCTCACCTTATGTTCGCAGATGACCTTCTGTTGTTTGGTACTCTCGATAACAAGACGGTGCACACCCTAATGAAGATTTTGCATACTTATGCTGGTTGGTCTGGGAAAAATGAAAATATGCAAAAATATGTCGTTCTTTTCAGCAAGGGTGTCACAGAAGATAGAAAAATTGAAGTGGCAAGAAGTCTCGGAGTCAAGCAAATGAAAATTCGCAATAAATATCTTGGTCATCATCTTCTTAAATTGGGGCACCAAACTACTTCCTTTGATATTTTAAATGATAAATTCGATGCTAAACTTAAAGGTTGGAAGGGAGCTCACTTGTCGCACGCAGGGAGAACAATTCTGATCAAGTCTGTTCTGGGACTCATTCCTCCTTATTACATGGCTACCTCAATCATTCCAAAGAAGAATCTGGCTACTATGACTAGAACAATGAGGACTTTTTGGTGGGGTCATTCGAGAGATACTAAGAAGACTCACTTCATTAACTGGAGTCGATTGGAACTCACGAAAGATCAAGAAGGCTTTGGAATTCGATCTCCGCAGAACCTAAATAAGGCGATGATTGCAAAATATGTTTGGAAATTTCTCGAAGACCCTGACTGTCCATGGTCCAAAACTTATGCATGCAAAATATCTAAAGATTGGCCCTTTTTGGGAGGCTAAAATAACAACCAATTGTTCCTCCACATGGAGTGCCATGCAAAAGTGTAGAGATGGGATGTGAAATGGTTGTTGTTGGAGGGTTGGAAATGGAGCAAGCATCAACATTTGGGATGCTCCCTAGGTACCTAACCTACCAATGAAAGCCCTTGAACGTAACATCATTTTCCCATCTCACATAAGTAAAGTGGAAGAACTGATAATCCCAGATGAACACAGATGAAATGAAGAAAAGCTGCAACATCTATTCACCCAATCTGAAGTCACAAAGATTATGGAGATTCATCTTCCCTCAACTGAGACAAACTCAAGGGATAAATTGATCTAGACACATCATCCCTACAAGTGAGTTTTATGTGAAATCTTATCTAAGAATGTTAGCTGATAGACAACCCACTACTTTTGCGATTTCTGAATTCCTGTGGAAGAGACTATGTAAGTTGAGAAATATTTCCCCTAAGGTTCAACTTTTCATATGGAGGATTCTCAAGAATGGGATAGCTGTAGCGAGTAATATGATGAGACTTATCAATGGGATTGATGGTGACTGCAGATTAGTGTAACAGAGGGATCGAAACAATTGATCACATATTCATTCACTGCCAAGCAACCCAAGCTATTCTTTTCGCCTCCCCTATGAACCTTAGGACTGGTTTGAGACCGAATGACACTGTCCAAGACTGTATTTCAAGATGGCTCAATGAAGGAGGTGATTACTCTAAAATGAGGATGGGGGATTGTCTGTTCTGGGAAATCTGGAAGGCCAGAAATAACATTGTCTTCAATAAGGGCAAGTTTGATATTCAGGCCATCATCAAATGTATTGGTTTAATCTGGAAGTCACCACCGATGAGCCCATATCGATTCCCACTGAAGCTGAGTTTTTAGAATCTCAAAAGAATGTTTGGGAACCTTCTTCGATCGATACAATTAAGATTAACACTACACCATATGGCCTGATTTGAGACATATTGTTTTTTAGGTTTGAGACACATATAGATGTCTTTAATATTTCCACGCATATAAACGAATTAGAAAATGTGTAGCTTTAATTCCTAATTATTAGATACTCATATATGAGTCTCATAGTATGTCAGTGTCTTCAGGACCTTATAATAAGTTCAATAGTTATATCTGATTTTAACTTTTTATTTCCATAAATTTCATTCCCCCCAAAACACTAAATTCTCCCTCCAAAAATTCCCTCTTTTCCACCGAAACTTCCTCTCCCAATTTTTTTACCTCACAATGAGTATTTCAAACTGAGTTTCACCTATTTCCCGCCATTTATTTCAGGGTTTTTTTCAGACAAAAATGTCTTAATTTAGGGGCCTGTGTATAATTTAGCTTTTATGCTTAAAAGAAGAAAAAAAAAAACTTAGCTTTTATTTCATCTTTATTTTTCTCTCTTTTTCTTCAGAGAGGAACGCCTCTCTTTCCATACCATATCTCAAAGCCAGATCCATACCTGGATCGACCAAAACCCCTTCTTATCAATACTTTTAAGCCTATTAGACCTCAGATATACTCTTCTTCTTCTTCTTCTAATTCCAAACCTAAATCGACCGGAAATCTTCTTAAGCGTATTACCAGAAATCAGTACCCGTTTTTACTTTGTCTAAGTAACCTAATCTCAGGTATGGAACCCCTTTTACAGATTTTGTGTATTTTTATTTCGTAAACCCTAGAAATTGATTTTTAACTTCTGATTTTGAAATTGCAGGAGAAGATTGACGGACAAATCCAAGAAGATTCGGGTATAAACCCTAACTTTGTTACTTGTTTTTCATTTTTGATTTGAGCTTTTTCTGTGAATAATATAGCTCGCATGGTATTTTTCTCTCTATATTTTTCAATTTATGTTCTTGTTTAGTTGATTTCATGGAGTTTTAAAGCATGGGTATGCTTATAATTTCCAATTTTATGAAGTAAGATTTTTATTTTTGGTCTAGTCTCTTAAGTTGATTTAACTTTTCGTTCAACTGAAAATCGTAGTATGATAGTATCTGATTTCTCTTCTTTGTGTTATTGAAGATTCCGAGTCTTCGATTTTGTTTATGAGCTGAGAAAGGGGTTAATATTAAGTTTCAAATGAATATTATTGTTTTTTCAGTGTAGATTTGAGTCTTAAAAATACTTTTTGAGACAGTGTTTCTGCTTTAGTTGTCCATGGAAGGTGATATGTGTATTGATAAAATTGGGTTTCAAATATTATTTTTCTGTAACTACTGTCCTTTTATCATGTGTAAGTTGGTTTTCTTCCAATCTTGTGAAATATGGTGGTTATACACATAGTTTACCCACCCTCAGCTATATTCTTTTAACTTATGGTACTGAAAGAACTCTTCTATTGTAAGCTATGTATGCTTTCTTTCGCGGCTATCCATACACATGTTCTTATTGCTTGCTTTTGTTTAATTTTATAGGTTGGTTGCTTCAATATGCTGCGAAGGAGCGAGCCCTCATTCATGCCTCTGCAGTTTTCGTCAAGCAAGATTTGAAATGTTCTTTCTGTGCATATCTAGTCTCTCTTGTCCTAACATTTAATGACATAATTTCCATATTATTTTCCTGCTTCTTTCAATCAAATATTTTTGTTGTGCTTTTGCTGGTTCACACGATTGACTATTCGGTGTCTCTTGAATGCAGTAAAGCAGCCATATAGAGATTGCCAAAGCATTGCTTTCTGCATTCGATAACAGATCATGGTACTTCTGCGATTATGCAAAAGATCAGGATTTGTGTTGTCAAGGAGTGGAGTGTTACCATCCGTTCTGTTCCAGGTGAGACTAACTACCTGTAATCCTCGCTATGCCTCTAAGTCGTTCGTCCTTACATATTATGGGAATATTCAATCGTCGCTTTGCTTATCCACTTACTCCATTCATCCGGGGTTTACTGCATTCACAATGAAGTGTTACTCTTGGCTTTCGTTAATCAGTTATTCAATATTCTCAGCTGGTCTATTACCGAATTAATGGGTATCAATATTTCTACCTTGATAAGGGCCTATACTGGGACGAGGTCCCCTGTGGTTATCAATGCAGTTGTTAATCTGAACAGTTGAGTTGTTATTGTATAAGTCATGATAGTTTTGTCGCTCTCTCCTTGCTTCATCTTATATTGAATTCATCACATCTGTAGCTGATATGCACAATCTTCGTTACAGGTGGTTGAGTTGCAGCAAAGAAAATGTGCCATTATGTTTGATCTCTCTTGCAATCCTGCAAGGTTACTGGAATTTTGTACTCGTGAAATCCCTAAAGCACTCCTGTCAGGGTCTGAAATGAATCTTTGAAGGCTGACTGAGTTGATTGTATTTATCCTGAAACACATTACTTCAGCTGATGGTACCAACTTCTTTGACTTGTACGTCATCTCTGTCTTTACGTTTTCTTAGTTGACAATTTAAACATTGATATAAAGAAAAAAGAAGGAACATGTAATGCAGGGGATTTCCTCTTGGATTGCAGGTTACAACAAGTAATGCAGAAGTATATCCTATGTGATGCAAACCCACTCATGACTTATCTAGAATACATCTTCTGTACTTGGTCCATGCAGTTTCTTATCATTCTTCATGTCTTAATATTAATGAAGGCTCAGATTTTCAAGTATTTGAAACCATATACAGGTATCTATCTGTATTTAACTTTAACATTTACCCTTGGTTGTAAAATGCTCTCCTCGATGTGCCTATGTGTTACACGTGCATGGGTCTGTCAGATGCATGGGTATGCTTTTTAGTAAATAATGTTTGGTTACTATGTCTCTGTACGTATGTATATATATATCCACTAAAATAAAAAATGCTGTATTGGGTATGCGGTTACACTTCTTGCATCTTCCTCTTTGTTACTTCATTGTTTGTCAAGTGCGAAGAATTATTACCTGGTTGTTTACATAGAGTTGTTTCTCATTAATTCCAGATAATTGCATTTATTTCTTTCTGTGATGGTGCATGGAGATGAAGACTGGAAACAGAGGATACTATGAAAGAGAAAAAAAGAAATTGATTTCTATCTTTGAGAGTATCAAATGCTCGGAAAATTTACTTTATGTAAATAAGTTAATTGTAAGTTGCTGCATTCATATTTCAGATTCTTCCTCCATTCGTTATTAGTGGTTCCTACTTTAGGGGTCTTACCATAGAGGAAGCTGTTTCTGTGACTTTTGATCATTGCAATTCGCAGAATTCACAAGCAATACGCAACCTTGGAATGTCAATTATCGAATGCCTGTCTCTAAAGCAGGATGCACTGCCGGAGTCAGCAAAACTAGTTTCATTACCCGCAACACTGTACAAACCATGCGAGAGAAACTGGAGGTTGAATATCTAGTAAGATCTTTGTCCCTTGTTTGGCCCTTAGACGTGATCTTGTGTTTATCGAACTAGCCACTAATTCAACTGCTTGCTTCAAATGTAATTACATGAATAGCTCTATCAAATATTCATGAGCTGTTGCTAGTTATTATTTCTCGATCACATGCTTCAAATGTAATACACAAATACCGCTGTTAAAGTTTCATGAACCTTTATTTGTACATAAGCAAGTATTTTTATAATGAGAGTATTAATGTTCAGGCGTTCATAGAAGCCTTGGAGTCTAATGTATGGAATCTGAACTCAATATCGGCTCAATTAGGACTCTTCCTTATAAATTTATCAAGTCATTTCATCAAATGGGGTGTCACTGCAATTTTTCAGTTACTTAAAACATTTATACATCAAATGAGGTGTCACTGCATGAGCTGACAATTCTGTTTTAAAATCTAGGAAGATTAAATATCCAACTACAATGGTGACTTGAGTTTTTTATCAAGCAGACTTGGGGATTTTTATCCTCCACAATTTGACTTACAATTTATAACTTTATTGCAGACGCATTGGCTTTAGCAAATTGAGTCTGGTCCACGTACAGTTATAATTTGTAACCAGGCATGTATTTTTTCTCCTGCAAGTAGATGCCAAGATATTATTTCTTCTTTGAGCTCAACCTTGATGCCAAATTGTGGTTGGAGTTGTACAGATGGATGATTTTTGTTGTAATTTTCATTCAACCATCTTATATTGTGATTCTGATTGCGACTGGGATTGTTTAATTGATTGAGTTGGTTTCATATTTGACAATTTATTGAATTGTGGTTTCATATTTGATTGAGAATGGAATGGCTAGATATCTGTATTCAGGGGTAGGAAGTGAATTGTGCAGGTGCTGGAAATTTTGAATCTGGAAATTCTCAAATTGTAAAGAAAATGGTGTTCTTTTTATTAAAAAAAATCTAATATAAATTTGAGACTCATATGAGCGTCTCTGAATTAATTTATATGTCGCTTTAAATAGCCATACTTAAATGTCGGTAATTAATTTACGAGACACATATAAGCGTCTCTTAAATTAATTAAGCGACACTTAAAGTGTCCCCTAAAACGTCCCAAAGCTTTCCGGACGCACGATTTGAGACACTTATATGTGTCTCAAAAAATCAAACCAACACTTATAAATGTCCCATAAATCGTCGATTTGGTGTAGTGTAACTTTGATGGTGCTGCTGGAGTCAAAGGTTAGTTATGCGTGCAGTACTATTGCGAGAGACAACAAGGCAGGGTTTCAAGGCTGTCAAAGTCGTGCTCTTAACTTCACTACTGCAGTAGAGGCAGAGGTCTATGGGGCATTGTTGGGTACAGAACTGGCTATTAGGAAGGTTTGGAGCAATGTTGTGATTGAAGGAGATGCTTTGAACATCATCAATACGCTAAAGTACAAACATCTTCCCTTCCCATGGCGTATCCAGCACACCGTCAGCAGAATTAGAGATTATATGCATAAGTTTAAATCCACTGAGTTTAGATTTGTCAAAAAGGAGCTCAATAATGTGGCTCATTCCTTAACAACATATGATGTTTCTACCCGCACTTTGAATGTGTGGTTATCCTCCCTTCTTCTTGTATTGCTTCTCTCATTGAGAGTGAAGCGTCTCTCTATATGTAGGTTTTAGGATCTTTTTTTCCTTTTTTTTTTCCTTTAGGATCTCTATATTGCTTCTTGTATTGCTTCTCTCGTTCGAAGACAGCTTTATCCCCAGGGATGGAGGAATCAGTGTTGGTCTGCAGAAAAAAAAGAGAGTTATCAAAGTAATTCTTGGTTGTAGAAGGATGCTCTGTGAGATGTGTTTAGCAAAGTATATTGATGATCTATTTATCGATAAACTCTCTGATCTCAAGTAGGCAGAATAAGGATGAGGGATGCAATAAGCATCTCAGCCATCATCACATGAATAGCTAATAATAAGAATGAGTTGAATACGTTCGTTTATTCCCGTAATATCCTCCGCCGACTGTTCTTTTTAGGGGTGAGAAATAAAGTTAAGTGGTTTCTGCCCATGCCATAAATTTCAAGACCAAAATCCTAAATTTATCTTTCCACACTTGTGACTGAGCAACCTTTAGGTATGATGAGATAAGTTGTTAGGATAACAATACTCTTTGTAATCAAATATTCCCCAGTTGCACGTTGTGACTAGTATGTGTCATATGGATAGCACGAGATAGAGCGTGAATCATGTGTGAGACATAAGATGAGCTGAGTATGAGCATCAACCTAGTGTGGTCGACTATGAGAGGGTAGAGGAAGAATTCTCTTTTATGGGTCGCATAGAGACGGGCACAAGAGTTCAAGGACATGATTAATTATGTATTTGAGTGAGCTCGTGGGGCTTAGATTGAGTCATGTATATGTAGCTAATGAGTGTCTTATGTTTGTAAGAGACTGTGATGAGCTCGTATGACTCTGATGGCGTGGTCATCTTCGTGGACTATTTATGGTCGCGCCGGTGCAGTTTCATGAAGTAGGTATGGCCGTGCGCATGAAACTTATAATATTGAGGATTGGTAGTATGCTCGAGGCTTATTACCACACCTGAAATAGGTATTTCTTGTTCTGAAAGAGATTAAGGAGCATGTGGCGTGACTAGTGTGAATATTACTAGAAGTCGGTCGTAAAGGGTCATGTGGGTGATTGAACTTGAAACCCTGGTTTTATTCCATATAGCAGAGTGTGAGTTGGGCTCTAGCAGTGAACAGTCGAGCTGGTCGACATCTAGGGTTGAGCTGAACTGTCAAACTCTAGGGCTGAGCTAATATGATTGACTTGATACGATTTTTTGGGCACTACTCAAAAATGGAGGGTGACTACTAAGTGATAAGAATGTCTACCCTATACTTATAAGGGGTGTCCTAAAGTGTGGAAATGACTAACCTACCCTTAACCTAATTAAAATTATAACTAATCTAATAAATATACATATACCTAATCTAAATCATTAACAAAACAAAATCAAAATCAAAATCAAAATTATAACAAATCCATTACTTTTAATTTTTCACAAATCCGTTACTATTAGAGGGTTCATTTTCTTCTCTTCTTTCCGCTTCATCATCTCGATTCAAAGAAATTTCCACAAACCCATTACTTGTGATTCGTTTTTGGTTCAAAAAATGAGTAGTAATCATCAAAATGAGTTGAAAATTGAAGTTGCAGAGAGAAGTTCGGCTAGGAATTATGTGAAACAGTTTGTCAAACAAGCCGAACTCAGCTTTAATGGAGTTTTTTCTTTCAGAAAAAAGTTCGGTTATCTCGTAAAAAAAATTTCCCAACCGAACTTTTAGTTCGGTTACGTCGCAACTTTTTTTCATTTTTTTTCCCAGACGAACTTTAAGTTTGGTTACGTTGCAATTTTTTTCTCCTAACCGAACTTTTCTCTAAAAACATACATATTGAGTCCGGTTTCGTCGAATTTTTTTTTTCCAGCCGAACTTTTAGTTCGGTTACATCGCAATTTTTTCTCTCCTAACCGAACTTTTCTCTGAAAGAAAAAACTCCATTAAAGATGAGTTCGGCTACCTGTGTTTTCAGAAACATTAGCCGAACTACACTTGCAGACGAGTTCGGCTACCTGTTCTTCAGATGTCGTAACCGAACTTTATTTCCATGGTCGAAATCAGTTTATAAATTTTTCATTTTTTCGAAAGTTTTGGCCAATTCAAGCAACATTAACTAAAAGTTTTCGAAAGTTTTTACCTATCTTAGGACACCTTTTCTCACACTACTACCACTACTTCTTCCACCACCACATTATGGTCACCACTCCACCAGTCTCACCAATACCCACCACCATTATCCCCACCACCACCCACCATCACAACCACCATTAGTGCTTAATTTACCTATCTTAAGACCCATTTTCTCACCCTACTACCACTACTTCTTCCACCACCACATTATCGTCACCACTCCACCAGTCTCACCAATACCCACCACCATTATCCCCACCACTGTCCACCATCACAACCACAATTAATGCTTACTGATATGGTTAATATCAAATAAATTTATTATGTATCAACGAAAATATATTCATTTGATTAATTAAAGAAACATTTATTATGAAATATCAATTGAACATTTATTATTAAATTTTAATTAAGCGTGATCATTTATAGTGGTAGATTTCTGTTCTGTAAGTATAAATTTGATCGTTCTTTATCTAGCCTAACTTGTCCAAACTTTGTTTTGTATTCTGGAAATGTAATCAATTTTATTTTAATACCAAAAACTGTGATTTATTCGATCGGGTACTATAAATAGCTGGGATCCCATTTGGATGATCCAGCGGTCATGATCATATTGTCTTATATGATTTATCATCCTCCTCAAAATATTTGTGTTTTGTCCTTACCAGTTGTGCTAAAAACAACCAATTACATCTATCACAATAAAATGTTGCCTATTTTGTAATGACACAAAACTATTATTGTCCACTACTATTCACTAACATCCACCACTGTACGTAAAAACCAGCCACGCCCACTATTTTTTCCACCACCAGTAATGTTACCACCTCCACCACTCACAAATACCCGCCACTGTTTCCACCACCCACTGCTTCTTTCACTACCACCATTAAAAATTATTAATATAATTTTTAACCGGGTCACTGTAGTACAGTGGTAAAGTCATTGGGTGATGATACCAGTTACCTGAGTTCGAAACTCGCCAGCACCAAATTCTTTACGGATCAATATATATATAGTTTTTAATAAACTTATTTATTAATAAAAATATGTATTTATTAGATTAATTAAATGAGCATTTATCATGAAAAAGTAAAATTAATCATTCATCATGAGCAATTAATAGGACACTATTTAAAAAAGTATTTATAATGGTTAGTTGAAAAAACCAAAGCCGTAGATTTATCCCTCCTAAAAAAATCCCGTCCGCTCTTTATCTAGTCTAACTTAGCCAAGCTTTGTTTTGTATTGTAGATATAGACATAACAAAATCATCTCTCAAATTACAAATTGGAATTTAACTTTTTTTTTATATATTCATAAAGCTTTAAGTGAGATCTGTACAAACACCACTATAAAAATTTAATTTTTGAAAGCATATAGGATTAGCTAAATATCAAATCATTTTGGAGGACGTTTATGAAAATCAATTAGTTTTTCGACTAAATAAAACGTTGTGTGGATGTTCATTTTGCTAGATGAACAGTTAATCTAATATTTCATTTCTAGATTGAACTGTAAGATGATAGTTCATTTTGCTAGATAATCTAGAAATTTAGTTATTCATTTTGCCTCACAAACTCTCTTTTATGGTTATTCATTTTCTAGGATTGAGCTCTTTTTTATGCAGTGGTCGGCGGTGGTTGGTGGTGGTGGGTGGCGGCGACGGTTGTCAATGGCAGTGGGCGGCGGTGGTGGTCGGAGGTGGTTATGGTGGTCGGAACATCATCACACTATATTTTAATAATTTTGGGCCTAAATTTAAATTTTATTTAATTATGGGCTTAACAATACGCATAAGGGTATCAACGTCTTTTAATATTTTGGGGCCTAGATTTAAACTTATTTTAATTAAGGGCTTGATATTATGGATAACCCATGGGTCGGGCCTTAGCCTAAGTTTCCCGATTCTTCCTTAGATGGGTACGAAATCGTTCGAAGGTTTGTTCTTGATTAATATAAGGGTTAGTTAAAATTGATATTGTTTTGACGAAACTGATTCTTTTAACTTGATATGATTTATCGAACTGACGGGTTTAGATACGGAAATACATATTATAGAAGAACAAAAATTAACGGTCGACGATAACAAAGAAAAATCTAAACTATTCATGAACGTGGGGTATATTAGTCCATTGTACAAAAACAATAGATAATATTTTGGGTTAAGTGCCCAATTTGGTTATTAAGACCGTATCTTTTAGATTCTTGGATATTAGAATAGTATCTTCTTTTATTCGTCCATTACATCTGCAAATAAGATTTTATGGGTTATTAGACCAATTTTCTCAAAAATAAAATAAATCATTGAACAAAGTCTTATGGTGGACACTTCGAATCTTTGAAGTTCAATGTCACCTCATCTCCCGAAATAAATTATGAAAGAGTAGGTATAATGGTAGAAGGTAAAAATAGGTTCCAAGTAGTCAGAAAAGATTGGCAGCCCATATCCATCTTTGGCTCACAAGATAAACGATTGGAAAAGCATAATCATATTTTAGAAATAAAATCAACTACCGGTAATATATCCTTTTGACATTTAAAATCATTCTAAATCAAGTTATAGTTTGAATTGCAAACTTTCATCCAAGAAAGATGACTCTAGCTTATAAGCCGTTAGATTTGACATTCCACATTTTTCCGTGGAATTGCAAAAAATCTCAACAGTAGACCGTGAAAAGAACAATGGGAAAAGCGCCCTCTCTCACACTCTTCCAATGGTGGGGCCTTAAAGTGGCCATGTTAATCTCCAAACCCACGGGACCCACCCCTCTGTGAGGGGCGGTTTTTACGTAGTTAGTTTTTGCGGTTCGTTAAGAACCACGGGTGGAATTAATAGCTCAAATTCTACCCATCAAACTTACTCTTGTAGGGTCTGCATACACGGCTAGAAGGGTCCACGTAATAGTGCTAGGTTTACCGGGTGGAGAATCCCATGAGAATACCGGCACTCACAGCCACCTGGGACCCACATGTGGGTAAACAGCACCCCTACAAAACCTCCGGGTGGGTCCGCAGGACTTTGTGACTCGGGAAATCCCACGGGATTTTTACCGATCAACGTAGCATCACTGGTCCACGTATTTAACCAAAGTAAATTAGTAAACGGCAGAGTTTACCTTGTGGAGGACACTATAATACTGTACTAGAAGTATTATATTAGCTAAGTTACCAAACATGTAGTATATGTAGTATATCTACTTACTGTTTATGCCAGTTAGATCCGCATAATTTGTTTTAGGACATCGTTTAGGTCAACTCATGCTACTATTGAGCCAAACATGTCTCATCATTTGACTTCACACTCCGTATGTGTGACCTCCACATTCTTAACGAGCAAAACTAACCTACACCTACGTACTAGTTGATTTTGAGCATCATGAACATCAGATTCATACAATTTTTGTGAATTCACTTTCCATACTAGTTGGACGGCTAAGAAGTAAGAACCATCGCAATCGCAAACATCAAGCCGTATACGTCAGTTATGACATCCTAGGTTAGTCATAGACAGTTGAGAAAGTCCGTTACATCGACATGGTCGTCACTACAACTAACTAAAACATCAAGACAATATGTTGACTACTACTTCCGTTACTGGCTTTACAATTCCTTAGATTCTATTACGGCTAGCTTCTGATCGATGAAATTTCTAAAGTAGTTCATGGCAATCAGGATTGGCGCCGGGTGCAAAGTAGAATCCCAGCTTCCACTGATGCTACAAAATGTAGATAATGGGATCCACGGCTGTGCGGATGAGGATCCTACAAACATGTTTGCTAGTGATCATCGGTCCAGTGGTTTTAATGTTTGGAGGCCTATTAGTACGACGGCACCGTCATTAAGTAAGTGCTACGAGACCAAGGCAACAAAGAAATTTGATCATAATGCTAAGGAGAAGTTACGTAGGACGAAACTCAATGATGCTTACTCTTCCCTCAAATCTTTACTGCCTGATGCTTATATATCAAAGGTACACGTATATTTATCCATTTTTTGCGTTCTAAATCTTCTGTCAACTTCAACTTTATCATGCTAAGAGAGAACCTAATTTTTTTCCCCTTTTGACAGAAGAAATGGAGTTATCCTATGGTAGTTGCTACGGTTCTTGAGTATATACCGGAGTTACAGGAAGAGATCGAGAAGCTGAAGCAAAAAAAGGACAATTTTTTACTTAGCTCTCAAGAGAAACAAATGTTTATTACAGATCAAAATCGAATTGTTTCGTCTGCAGGATTATATTCAGGACCTAGTGTTTCAACAATGGAAATTAATAAAGGAGAAATTACAGCCCAAATATGTATCTGCCGGAAACTTGATGTGTTCCCCTTGTTGCTAGAGAATCTCGAACGAGGAATTCATATAGCCAATGCATCGACTCTTTCAATCTCTACCGAGAGAGTTTGTTACCATCTACATCTCTTTGTACGTAATATTTCTCAGTATTGCTAGTAGTCTTTAAACATCCTTTATCATATACTTCTGCTTGCTGATCTTGTGCTTGAACAGATGAAAGGAAACTCGGATCAGCCAACGCACTATGTTGATAATTTAAGGAATAAGATTGTTTCATGGTTATTGCCACGCACACTGTGACAATGGAAAGCAAGATCTCTAAGAGTGTTTCACGGTTATCCAGTATAAGTTAATTTCTGAACTTACTATATGTGATTTTTAAGTCCAGTTCCTTTCGCTCCTAGGTAAATGTTCTGTATACATGGCTGAGTAAAATATCGATTTATGGTTAGTACACGATCAAACTGCAAGTAACAAATAACGTGCAATGAAAGTCAATAATGAATTTCCCAAAAGTGTATTTCAATATGATGGAATGCAGTTTACCATCCTTTTTTACCATAACACTCACGAATGCATGAATTTTGATTTTATTTTAATACGGTTAAATGTGGCAAGAAAGTTAGAATAATCACCGTGGTAAAAGTATAAAAGAAAACAATTCTTGATAATAAATCTATCGTGTTGTCGCGTTACCGGCTTCGCAGGCCCGACTCAATCTTTCATTTTTTTTAGTCTTGTGTTTTTATTTATTGGTATGAATAATGTCTAACAGCACGAATGTATATTCACCAATAACTTCGTCTATAGTTAGTCAATTCATTTTCGAAGAGAAGTTCGTAAGTTTTTTTTTGATAAAAGAAAATTTTGTATTAAGTAGTCAAATTGAAATTGTCTCTTGCCAGGAGACTACAAAAATCTGTAGGAAAATTATTCGAGAGGTTGATATTTGTAGCAGTGTCTCTAACCGACTTAGCAACTGCATCAGCAACTTGATTGTCTCTCCTACTAACAAAAGAAAAATTACAATGTAAAAAACTTAAACTTAAGTGGTTCTCTACATATGTAGTATTTGATAAATTGCAATCTAACTTAGGAACTTCTCTAAAGTTCGTAAGTTGTTACTTGTTTTTCCAATCACCAAGTTTACAGTAAGTTGCTTGCCATTTATTTTTCTGGAATCATTGCATGCTGATATACAAACACCAAAAATGCAGATAATTAAATGGATCAAATGTTTCATTGGTGGGCAGTAATAATGGGATTTTTAATTCGATCAGGCTTTCCTTGTAGATCCTCATGATATTGTATCAATGGCTTTTCGCCGTAGTCCTATTTTTCTAGGATAGTCAATTTAGAGATTTAAAGTTTTCTTATGACGACTGGAAAAGTTGCGAGGGAATTTGTTCTTCTTTAATAAAAATCCATTCGTTCATTAATATGTGATTGCTGTGATTCACAACAATTAGTTGCCGGTTGTGGCGAATCATGTTGAGGTTTTATTACTTCAACTGCTAGACTTTGCATCAAATTTTCAAGTACATCCATTAAATATAAATACCAAAAGGATTTGGATGCTTATAGGAATATCAGTTTTTCCAAAAGTCGATTATCTATATGAAAGGTTGAAGATTTGCAATAAAAGTTTGCGAAGCTACAACCCTATGTCAATCCATGAAAATTGCACTTTTGGTAAAACTTTCATCAGTTTCAATACTAAAAGTGATTTTCGTAAGGACTAATCAATGTGTAAATGTGTTAAACTAGGTTTCTACATTTGTTTGATTAGCTAAACCACAAATACAATTCAATTTATGTACATGTTTAATTGGGACTTTGTAATCTAAGTCCAGTAAAATTTCTCGTCCCGCGAAAGATTCTATCTTGATAAATACCAAAAGTATTTGGATGTTTATAAGTAGAAAGGTTTTTTCAGAATCCGATTTTCTATGAAAGGTTGAAGATTTACGATAAAAGTTTGTTAAGCTACAACCCTCTCTCAATCCATGCAGATTGCACTTTTGGGTAAAACATTTTTTTGATCGGTCAAAAGGAGAATTCATTGAAAATAAGGTACTAAAGGGGGTACCTTAACCCAATAAATACAACCGAAACAAAAAAGAGAAACCGACATGGGAGTCGATCACCAAAAAGAACGAAAAAATTGCAAGAGCAAGAGTATATGAGGTTACACACACTCTTGCTACTCCATGCCCTCTCAAATAGGACGATAGAAATTTGAATCTCATAAACAAACTACCATATTAGCCGTTAAACCTAGCACCTTAGTGTTTGATTTGGCCTAAAAATAAGCTTGAATCTTGATATCTCTAATTATGCTTGCAAAATTTCTCTTTTTGTTGTTGAAGATCCTTGCATTCCGTTCCTTCCAAATGCACCACCATATCGCAACCGGAAGATTGTTTCAAATACGGTTGAGCCGCTCATCACCCCAATCATAACTCCAAGTTTAAATAGTTATAGCAATGCGAGTATTGTAGTTCCAATGGAATTTGCATCCTTCAACAAATTAAGTACAAATTCTTTTAATTCTCCAACAATCATAAAACAAATGAGATCTTGTTTCATCTTCTTATTCACAAAACCGACAAGACCTATCCACACCCATACCTCTTCTAATAAGATTATGGGTCGTCATCAACTTATCGTGGGAGAGAAGCCATAGAAAGAAGTTGACTTTATAAGGATATAACCGACTCCATATGATCTCGTTTGGAAAATTTATATCACCCGGCTCACTTAGAGAGATAACTCCATTCTTTACCGTATATGCCTTCAACTTGCCATTATCCCTAACCATCCATAATCTAGAATCTACAACTCGGATATTTACCAATTCTAAAGAAGAATTTATAGAATCAACTTCCCTCATTATAGCTTGTGAGTATCTTTTGCGGGACATAAATTTCCATTTGATGCCGTCACTTGTATCTCATTCAACCGAGCCACTACACACCCTTTAGTTCTTGAAGCTTCAAAAGCTAATGGAAATCTATTGCATAAGACAACATTTCCGATCCAAAGGTCTTCCCAAAATCTAGTTTCGTTACCCGCTCCAATCTTGAATCTTACATGCTTATTGAAGTCTTCAAGTTCATTATAAATATTATGTCACAAACTACACCCTTTTGGCCCTTTTGGTTTAAGAGTTTCCCATCCCGTCGAAATTTCGCCAAATTTCTCCACAATTATTTTTCTCCAAAAAGCATCTTTTTCCATCCCGAATCTCCACCACCATTTTCTGAGAAGAGCCAAATTTACATGTTTAGACACTCGGATCCCAAGACCTCCACTTTTTTTAGACTTCACAACCGTGGACCAACCAATATTATGAATTCTCTTCTTGATTGAGTCGTCATCCCTAATTACTATTCTATACTTTTGGGTAAAACTTTCATCGGTTTCAATACTGAAGGCGATTTTCGTAAGGACTAATCATTGTGTAAAGGTGTTAAACTAGGTTTCTACGATTATTTGATTAGCTAAACGACATATTCAATTAATACAATCAAATTTATGTACATGCTTAGTTGCGGATTTGTAATCTTAGTCCAGTAAAATTTATCGTCTCGGATAAAATTCTATCTTGATGTATAGGTTGCGACGACCTGTATTTTTCATATGACGCATACTCTGGGATGCGTAATTGAATGAGATGAGGCATCAATTCGGGCTTGTGTTGCATACTTTGGGATGCGATCATTGAGAAAATGATGTATCGACTCGAAATTAGGATGCACACTTGTTAATAGTGATGTATTTCGTCCTGAACTTGATCATTTGGCAATGGTGTGCCACCTATGATTCATCATTGAGAAAATGATGCATCACCTCGGACTTGTGATGCATACTTTGTAGAAGTATTGCATTATATTGTTATGTCCTTTACCAAGAAAGAACGCGACATTTATCAATATTGCTTACCTAAGCAAGCATCATGATGCTTGGCCTTTACTCATCCTATTACTATAAAGCTTACCCGAGGATGCTTACTCTTGGATGCATCACTGTTGTTATAAATCATACACAAAGATGAATCATGGAGGTGTGACTCGATGGATGGAAAACATTTCTCTAATCTGTAGAAATGCTAGTAAAGCTTATATAGGGAGGGGGTGTTGGTTGAAGATGTATTAAGTGAGGATGTATCATTGTCCCTATGAAACTTGCTCGAGGAAGATTTACGATTCAAAAGCATGATATTGTTGTTTCTTATCGAAAATGCATCATTATGGTTCATTTCATAATTAGGATGTTGAACGAGAACGAGGTATGTATCATATGCATCATTTTATTTTCTTAATCACTTGGAGATATCACCTACTTGGCATTCACTTTATTGCTAAAAAAGGTGGGAGTGGGTAGATGACAAACATCTCTTGAATTGTTATATGTAGATTATGAATAAGACTTATATAATAGGGTGGAGGCATTGGTTGAAGGAGCATCAAAGCGAAAACGCAACATTGTCCCTATGAAATGCATTATGATGCGAAGGCATCATTATGCTATGTTTCTTACACGATGATGCATTAACGTGCGAATGCATCATGTTGGTGCATTGCTTAATCGGAAATGACATTGCCTATGTTGCTTACCCGAAGACGTATTATGATGCAAATAATTCTAAGTCATTTGATCGATCAGTTAGCTTTTGGCCTCGTGACACGAGTTAAAAACTATATGGTGATCAGTGCGGCAAGGGGCGCGCATATGAAGGTAAAAGTTAAACATAAAAGAGGGCGAAAAGGACGTCTACAGGACAAAGCTAGACTGTGGGAGAGGAAGACGAGGGACATAAATCAAGTTAAATGCATCAAAGATGAGAATAACCCACTATTGGTGAAGGACTCCGATATCAAGACCAGATGGAGGGAATACTTCGACTATATTTATAACGGGAAGGAGTACAACGCCGCAGTTCACTTAGATGACTCTACTGAGGGCACCAACAGAGGAGATGTTCGGAGTATCCAAGAATACGAGGTAAAAGATGCTTTGGGTCCAGATAACATCCCCATCGAGGTGTGTAAATGTTTCGGAGATGAAGGAATATCGTGGCTAACCAAGTTGTTCATCCGTATTTTACGGTCAAACAAGATACTAAACGATTTGAGGAAAAGTGTAGTGGTACCAATTTTCAAGAATAAAGGAGATATTCAAAGCTGCACAAGTTACAGAGGAATCAAACTCATGAGCCATACAATGAAGCTTTGAGAGAGTGATCAAACATCGCTTCCGGAAGAAACCAAGCGCTACGGAAAACCAATGCGGCTTTATTCCTGGGAGATCCAACCACATAGGTGATATTCTTAGCAAGATAACTGGAGAGGTATCGGGATTAGAAGAAAAACCTACACATGGAATTTGTTGACTTGAAGAAAGCATATGACAGAGTTCCACGAGAGGTAATGTAGCGGACTCTTGAAAAGAATAAAGTTCCCACAAAGTACGTTACCATGATAGAAGATATGTACGACGGCGTTGTATCCAGGGTTAGAACTTGCGATGGCGAGACTACGAACGATAAGACTTCACCAAGGGTCAGCTTGAGCCCCTATATTTTTTTCCTAGTGATGGACCAAATCACGAGAGACATTCAAGGACTTCTCCCTTTGTACATGCTCTTTACTGATAATGTGGCGCTAATCGGCAAGAGTAAGGCAGGGTCGAGAAACAACTAGAGTTATGGAGATGGATGCTGGAACTGAAAGGCTTCAGACTCAGTAGGACTAAAACTGAGTACTTGAAGTGCGAGTTCAGTGACGACAGGTCTGAAGATGGGGATATTTACCTAGCGAGCAATTAGTCCCCCGGACAAACTCCTTTCAATATTTGGGTTCGATGCTGCAAGTTGACGGTGGAATTGAAGAGGAAGTTTGGCTTAGTATTCGAGTGTGGGGAGCGAAATGGTGTCAAGCAACTGGCATCATGTGTGACAAAAAGGTCCCGCAAAAGCTCAAATGCAAAGTGTATATATAAGACAACGATCCGACTTACGATGATTTATGGCGTGGAATGTTGGGCTACCAAGAGTCAACACCTTCGGGAGATGCACATAACAGAAATGCGTATACTGTGGTGGATCCGTGGATACACGAGATGTGATGGAATCATGAACGATGATGTTCGCGGTAAACTTGGGGTAGCGCTAATCGAGGAAAAGCTTGCTCAACATCGGTTGAGATGGTATGGTCATGTACGACGAAGGCCCCCTGAGGCACTAATACACACAAGAATTATAAGGCGTGTATCAGGCGCAAAGAAAAGTGTGGATCGACCAAAATTGACCTGAGAAAAAGGAGTGAAGTGGGTTCTGAAGAGTCGAAACATACCCGGAAAGTTAGCACTGGACATACGTGCGTGGAAGGCATCTTTTCACGCACCAGAAGCTTGACAGTTACATCTTGGTGTATGTTGGGTTTTTATTTCTAGCTTACCCCAACTTGTTTGGGACTAAAAGCTTTTCAATTTGCATTGATTTAACAAGTCTTATGTTGGTTAATATAAACGAATTATAGAGTATCGAAAATAAAAAGTCGAGCGTAGACAGTAAATCCGGGTAATACCTAATTAAACAACTTTAGGATCAAAAGAAAACGAAGATAAGTCCAAGTACGGTTAGATACAAAGCATGTAGAGCCATGTAGGAAATGAAAATAAACGTATGGTTTCACTAGATACATGTCACTCAGTTGAATAAAGGTTATTAGACAACCTACAAATAACTACAATTTCTTTTTTGAAACTGAACCATCAATTATACGCAATCTTTACATGGGCTATAGAGGCTACCAAACATAATCCTAGTTTAAGAGGAAAAGGAAATGCTAACAAAAAAAGGGAAACATGACAGAATGGGTAAAACGGATTGAAGTGCGAACCTTCCACAGATCAGTGTGAACAGACCGAATTTTAAAAGCCATGCATTTAGCCTTTATTTGCCTGTACAATACATGAAAAACATGAGGGAAAACACACTACTTCATAGACATTGTTATCGTTTTGGTGTGCGTTTCAACCGTTCATATATATATATTTAATTTGGAAGTTTCCCCAGAATATCTAAGCAGGAGACTACGTTATAAGAGCATTCCAACTTCATGGTCGGGGCTCAACATGGAAGCCATTGGTTGGTTTATGCTTGTTGATGTGTTACATAAATTCGAAGAATTCATTAATGCTTATAAATGTTGTTCTTACTAGTATATCATTCCCCATTGTGGTGCCATCAAAAGAGTGATTAAAATTAATAAGCTGGTACTATGTAATTAATCATAATCTAGATAATGTCAGCGGCGACATACCATGTTTAGATGTTTAACTAGATTCCTTAATTAGTAACATAACGTTGCATATTGTTTATTGTTTACTCTTAAGACAAACAAATCACACTGGGCTGTTCCCAAAGTATTATTGTAAGTGGTATATATCTACTACATACAAAACTGTTTCCATACATATAGAGTGATGTAAACACTTGACAAAAAAGATAACATTTTAATGGTGAACAAGACCATATTATGAAGTAATGGCACGTATAGAAGAACTAGCAAAAGTCCACTGAAAATTAGTGATAGATGACGAAAACAATGGTGAGATTCCAATTTTCCAAAAACTTCTTCAACAACTAGTGCATGATTCATAATGAACATCCCCATCTTCATCTCTTTATGAATTCTTTTTGCAATAAAGAAATGGTTTGTAACGCAATTACATAAGATAAAGATCATGTATTGGTACAAGGACCATTCTTATCAGTTATGCCTACCACTACATTCGAGGAATGGGATGACTATTCCTAAAAAGAAAGAATGAAAAAAACTAGCCGTTGAAAAGTTCTCCAACCACTTCCATGAATTCACTGAGTTAGGTGGACTTGGAGACATATTTTTGCAACAGAGAATAGTGGCGTTTCTTTTGTTTGTTTTTGTTGGTAGGCCTAAAATCATTCGGCATGCGAATACTAGGGATTCCATTTATGGGACTGATTCACATTGGACCAAAAATTCCTATGGGGACTTATTCTCCTCCATTAAGCAATCTAAATCGAGTGTAGGTGTCCTTCTCTATATGGATGTGGAGGTGTTGAATGCATCACACATTCAGACTCTTTTTGAGGTCTTTGATGTTCATAACTGCCGATCATTTTTGTCACTAAACCCATATTTTCACAAACTTCCAAATGTAGATGTCGATGCAAAATGCAACATTTGGGCTATTTTAGTATTGTAAGTTTGTTTTTGATTCATAATTGATAGAAATTACATTTTTCAATATCCACTTCCTTGCTGGTGGTCATGTTGATAGTATAATAAATTAATGTATTTATCTTTTTTTAATTATTTGTAGTTAGTTGAGGAATTTTGTATTTTTTGCCCACTAAAGAAGCATATAATATTAGAAAAGAAAAGCTTCCACCGGTGGAAGCTAGAAAATAAGCAATCAAACATTAAGGAGGGTCGAAGAATAACAACAATTACTTCACCAACATGCGCGCTCGAGGAATTTTTTTCTTTTACTTCACTAACTACTAATTCAGACATACACAAAGAATATCCAGCCCATTGAAAAATCTTCAATTTTTATGTCAATAATTAGCTCCTCAACTTTTCGCTCCCGGCAGACACTTCCACACCTCCTTACTACGAGCTGATACGAGAAGTTTTTCATAAGACCATTGTGGAACCAGAAAGATTGATGGACCTGTCCGCCTCCAAGAAAAAATATCTCCAAATCCGAGTAGTTCAAGAGCATTCCAAAAATAAACGAGTATTGGACTCAAAAAGTTGACCAATTTTCAATTAACAAACTTCTCGCTCAAAAATGATTGGGATGTGCCATGTATCTTATCTTCGCCTCCATTCCTCATATGACGTTTAATCTAATCTTCAACGGAAGGATGGGCACCAGCTTGCCATCTTCTTCTTTACCTACAAGTAGAGCTTAGAGTGGAGAAAGGTATAGAAACCGAAAGGTAGGTAGGCAAAGGCATGCTTAAAATAAACAAAAAAACCAAAACACTTTCACAAAAAGGAAAGGCGTGCTATAGTCCTGTAAATTTTTTGACAGTGTTTGTTTGTCTTTGAAAAAGAAAAATGCATAAAGCATTTCTTTGCATGCCACCAAGTGAATAAGTGAAGATGGAGTATAGTTGAAGGGAAGCTTGTTATTGGTTGGGTTTGGGGGTTTGAATGACGCCATTTTCTTCTTCGGTTTTCATCCGTTTCTGCAAGTCATGTGGTCCGTCTGACTCGTGAGAGAATTTCTCGGTCAAAATAAACTACTGTTTCAATTCCAACACAAAGATTATTATTTTAAATTTTAAAGAACATAAAAGCAAACGAACAAGAATTCTCCAACCAACAAAATTACAAAAGAAAGACCCTCCTCTCTTGTTAAGTGTGCCCATTCTTGTTTGCCCTTCATGCTTCCCGATATTACATTTTACCAAACATTCCTCTCTTCTTCTTTTTTACCAAACATTCCTAATTTTCTCAAATGATTGTAATATTACCTTTTTACCCTTGAATTTTTCAGGTATACTTGAAAACAAGTAACTTTTCGGCTTAATTAAATTGGTTAATCAAAAATTAGTTTGGGATCTAAATTTCATAATGCATTTTCGAGGTAAAAAGTATTTTCTATGATAACGTAAGGTTGATATTGGATATTTGATGTTGCATTGCATTGATTAATTGTTGTGATTAGTGGATAATTTTTGTATGATAACATAAGGTTGCAAATACCAAGGTACCTTGTTATCATATACTACCAATTTTACTTGATAGGTAGAGTGATTGACATCCATTTTGAGTTAAGAATATTTTTTTTGGGGTTAATGAGTTCAACAACAAATATCCACAAAGATAAAAAGAAATTATGGTACTCAAGAAAATATCTTATAAATGTGTTAAATGTGACCTACTAGCTAATGAATGTCTTGCACTTTCATGATAAAAGTTCTCAAAATGATGGGAATGATAAGTTGGAGACTGATGATATTCTCTTTGTTGAAATTAAAATCATTTGACCCACCACTAACAAATATTGGTGTAGAAGGATCACAATTTTCATAACAAATCCTGAAAAATTAGCCCACCAGCTAATCTCTTTGCTAATATTATTAATCAATCCTAACGAAATTAATTTTCAGAAGAAAAAAAATGACCAATATTGTTATGTTAACAAATTGTAAAACTCAAATGGCTTTACTTATAATTTACGATTCAGTTTTTATATTTTGCAATACAAAAAATCATGTAAGTTCTCAGAAATCAGTATATTTAAGTAAAGAAAAAGAACAACACTAATGAAATGAACATAGTAGGGAGGGCGGAGTCCATAACATTCTTAATTGTCTCCAACAATTTTGTTCTTCTAATAGTGAGTCTAGTGACTACATGTAGTGCTTACCCCACGTACATTAGTCCTAAGTATGTTTAGTCTAATGAGATTAACCAAGGAATAATCTTTATTAAAACAAAAGATAAAAGATAAAATAAAAAAGATAAACCTATGAACAATAATAATCTTAAACAGCCAACAACACACTATCTTCCCTCAGTGGCACTTTAAGCAAATAAACAAAATCACAAGTCCTTTTCTTTATTATTTCTCGTTTATATACACGACACAAGTTCTCTTCTTCACTCTCTTCTATCCCTCTTCTCCCAAGAGAGACTGTCACTAAACATCTCTCTCTTCTTCTTCTTCTCTGCGAGATCTCATCTTCCATTTCTCTCCACAGCCATCGCCATTAATGGCCATGGCTTCTTCTTCTTCATCTTCTCTGCTCTGGGTTTCATTCATAATCTTCTCATCTTTCTTTCTTTCTGCATCATTAGCAGAGAAGAAAACATATATTGTTCATATGAATCACAATCTAAAACCCACCACATATTCATCATCAAATGAATGGTACACTGCTCATCTCCAATACTTCACATCTGAGTCAGACACCACTGCTACCGAGTCAGAAACATCACTTTTATACACTTATGATACCGTTTACAATGGGTTTGCAGTTTCGCTCGAGTCAGAACAAGCTGACTCGTTGAGGAAATCTGACTCGGTTCTTGGTGTGTACGAAGATACTGTTTATCAGCTCCACACGACTCGGACTCCTGAATTTCTCGGTCTTAATACGGGTATGGGTTTGTGGACCGGTCATAGCACGAGGGATTTGGATAATGCTTCTAATGATGTGATTGTTGGTGTTCTTGATACGGGTGTTTGGCCTGAATCGGAGAGTTTCTCGGATGCGGGTATGCCGCCGGTTCCATCTCGGTGGAAAGGGAAGTGTGAATCGGGTGTTGATTTCAAAGCGACGAGTTGTAACAAGAAGCTGATTGGTGCAAGGAGTTTCTCTAAGGGGTTTCGCATGGCTAGTGGTGGTGGTGAAGCGGGAGGAGGTGCTAAAAAGCCTAAAGAAAATGAGACACCTAGAGATCGTGATGGACACGGCACTCATACGGCCAGCACGGCTGCTGGTTCAATTGTGAGGAATGCTAGTTTGCTCGGGTACGCAAAGGGTACGGCACGTGGAATGGCACCAAGGGCACGTGTTGCTTCTTATAAAGTTTGTTGGGCGACTGGTTGTTTCGGGTCGGATATTTTAGCTGCAATGGATCAAGCCATAACAGACGGTGTCGACGTCTTATCTATGTCTTTGGGTGGTGGTTCTTCTCCTTATTACCGTGATACGATCGCCATTGGTGCATTTTCAGCCATGGAGAAAGGTATTTTTGTTTCGTGTTCAGCTGGTAATTCGGGTCCGGGTAGGGCTACTTTGGCTAACGTTGCTCCATGGATTATGACCGTTGGTGCTGGTACATTAGACCGTGATTTTCCAGCTTATGCTGATTTAGGTAACAAAGTAAAGTATTCGGGTGTATCTTTATACAGTGGTTCGGGTATGGGTAAGAAACCGTTGGGTTTAGTTTACAGCAAAGAGAATGGAACCAGTAATTTGTGTCTACCCGGTTCACTAGAACCGGCCCAAGTGAAGGGCAAAGTGGTCTTATGTGATAGAGGAATTAACGCACGTGTTGAAAAAGGTGCTGTTGTCCGTGATGCTGGAGGGATTGGTATGATATTAGCAAACACGGCTGCCTCCGGTGAAGAATTGGTTGCCGATAGTCATTTGTTGCCTGCCGTCGCCGTCGGGAGAAAAGTAGGTGATCAAATCAGGGCCTACGTGCGCTCTACTTCTAATCCAACGGCTGTGTTGAGCTTTGGCGGGACTGTTCTTAATATCCGTCCATCTCCAGTTGTTGCTGCTTTTAGTTCTAGAGGACCAAACGTTGTCACTCCACAGATACTTAAACCTGATCTGATTGGTCCAGGTGTCAATATCTTGGCTGCTTGGTCTGAATCAGTGGGTCCTACTGGTTTATCAAGAGATACTAGGAAGACTCAGTTTAATATCATGTCTGGTAAGTACACACTATCATTTTCTTCCTCTTACCATCTCATTTCTTGATATTATTCATAATCATGTACCATACTAAATATAGGCATGTTAGAATGAACGGTCACGATTGATTTTGATCATGACTCATGATGCACCATCTGTTTTTTTAACATCATTAGCCGCATAAATGTTGGACTTTTCTCTGACTTTACAGATAGTCAGATCCTCATAGAACATGGGTGGGGGGCCACTGGAAAGTTGGGGCCCACTAGATAGTGTTTTTTTACTTTTGAATAAGATATGATTGATTTTATCATGACCGTTGGGTTATAATGATTCCATGTTTCACTTTTTGTAGGTACATCAATGTCATGCCCACATATCAGTGGTGTGGCAGCATTACTAAAAGCAGCCCATCCTGATTGGAGTCCAAGTGCAATGAAATCAGCTCTGATGACAACAGCCTATACGACAGACAACACGAAATCACCGCTCCGGGATGCAACCGACGGATCCAAATCGAACCCATGGGCTCATGGATCCGGTCATGTCGATCCGCAAAAAGCCCTGAACCCAGGCCTTGTATATGACATCACAACTGAGGACTACATTGCCTTTCTATGCGGCTTGGATTACACTATCAACCAAGTACAAGCAGTTGTTAAGCGTGCGAATGTCACGTGTGCTAAGAAGTTTAAAGATGTGGGTGAACTTAACTATCCATCTTTTACTGTTCTTTTTGGAGGAAACAGGACCGTTAGATATAGTAGAGAGTTGACAAATGTGGGACCAGCTAGAGCAATTTATGATGTTGTGATTGGTGGGCCTAAGAATGTTGGGGTCTCAGTCAGACCCAAACAGCTTACATTCAGACAAGTTGGTGAGAAGAAGAGATTTGTGGTTACATTTGTTGCTAAGAGAGGTGGCATGAGGATGAGTAAGAAAGCTAGTGGAGATTCATTTGGTGAGATTGTTTGGAGTAGTAAACAACATCAAGTTAGAACCCCAGTTTCTTACCAATGGTCCTCTCAAGTCCATGGGTAAAAGACCAAATTTTATGTAATATTTTGAGTTGTTTTTTTTGTGTAATTTGATGAAAATGAACCTAACCCAAAAGAAATTAGTGGGGGTGCCAAAAAAAAAAGGGCACAAAAAAGAGAGTGATGAAATGGCTTAGATTTTGATGATTTTTATGGGTCACTAGAAAAATCTAAGTGCATTTTTTTATATTTATATATAGGGGAGGACTTTGGAGGGTTTATGTGTTTAAGAGTTTGATTTTGAGGATGTTGTGTTGTGACTTTTCAAAAATTAAGAACACTTGAAAGTGGTGAAAAACCAAATTTTCACTCTTCAATCTTCATATTTTTGCATAGAAAGCTTGCGAAGAAGCTTTGCAATTTTATTCCATTGATCATTGAATCAAGTACAGACTAATATTTATAGGCTAAAGAGGAAACACTAGACTAACAAGGAAGCAAAGGATACAACTGAATCATAATTCTTAGATGGAGGAGTAATATGGTGAGCTATCCCATGAATAAGCAATTGGGCTTCGAACGATATGAGCCCCATCACTCCATTGTATGGCACCAAACTTGGGCTCTCCATCACCTTTACCCGCCAAACTTGTAAACTTGATCTCATAAGCAAGGGTCTTGTTTTGTGCATTGAACACTAACTTGCTTGGTATAACCTTCACATCTACGGCTCCAACATTCGTTACCTTCGCCTCATAAACTGCGTTCGCTGATTTCCCGACATTGGTTACAACTCTACGGTACTTGACAACTTCGGTATCGGACTTGAAAACAACCGAGAAAGACGGGTAGTTGAGATCACCAGGTCCATTAGCAAATGCCATTGTAGAACAATCGACTGTACGGTCTTTAACTAGTACTGCAATTCTATCTTCGTCGTACTCACTGGAGCACAAGAACTTGATATAATCATCGGTACCGAGATCGTATATCAGACCGGGATCGACAGCTCGGTTTGGATCGACGTGACCGGACCCCTGTTGGTGTGGTGTAGAATCTTTGTCTGTAAAAACATCTTTAATATTACCACCCAAATTATCCAAGTTGTAAGCAGTAGTCATGATAGCTGATTTTATAGCAGCTGGACTCCATTTTGGATGGGCTTTACGTAACAATGCAGCAAGCCCACTAACATGTGGACAGGCCATTGATGTACCCGATTGAAAATTGAACTCAACTCGTCTTGGATCAACACTTAACTCAGATGGACTCACTGCTCCGGTCCAACTCGCCAAAATGTTCACCCCCGGAGCTATAATATCCGGTTTAATAATCTGTGGAGTTACCTCATTAGGCCCCCGACCGGAGAAAGAAGCAACCTGTGGAGCCGCCGGAGAGGGGCCAATTATAGTCCCATGTGGAACAAGCGTAGCCGTTGGTGAAGCTGCCGACTCGATGTATTCTTTGATTTTATCTCCAGCTGTCGGATCAACCAATGCCGATGGAAGAATATGTAAATCAGCAGAATTCGTAGTTCCGGTAGTGGCAGTACAGGCAAGAATCATACCGATACCGCCGGCTAACTTAACGGCACTACCCTTTTCAACGTTACTGTTAGCGCCGCGATCGCAAACGACGATTGTACCCTTGACCTCATCACTATTCAGTGTCCCTGGTACACAAAGTCTATGACCATGGTCACCAGCAAAAACAAGAGGATATTGAACCTTTGGATCAAGTCCTGGCCCCGAATAAAGACTGATTCCGCGGAATTTCGTCCCATCGCCTAAAATTGTATCGACCGGGAAACTCCGGTCCATTGACACGGCACCGACGGTTAATAACCACGGAGCGATGTTTTCAACAGTTGCTTCCTTTGGACCAGAATTACCGCCTGCCGTAGATACAAAAATACCCTTTTCAACGGCTCCGAACGCTCCGATTGCGAATGAATCGTCGTCGTAGTCATTTTGACCGGACAAACTGACCGAAATCGATATCACGTCGACGCCGTCGGAGATGGCCTGATCTAAAGCAGCTAAAATATCAGCATCTAAACATCCTTCTTTCCAACAGATTTTGTATATTGAGAGCCTTGCTTTAGTTGCCATTCCTCTAGCTTCACCATGGGCAAATTCGTAAAATCCAGCATCCTTAACGGGAGCTCCAGCAGCCGTTGATGCGGTATGAGTCCCATGACCTTCAGTATCTCTAGGAGATTTAGATTCCAAAGTCTCATTGATTGGGCCATATCTTGCTTCGTATCCAGCTGAGAAGTACCTAGCACCAATCACCTTTTTGTTACATGAAGTCGCAGGAAAATCTGATGAAACTTGACATATCCCCTTCCACGTTGACGGCACAGCCGAAAGCCCGACGTCAGAGAAACTCCTCCGTTCCGGCCAGATCCCGGTATCAAGAACACCAATAACAACATCCTCAGCATAACCAGAATTCGGCCATAGACCAGACGCCTGATTCAACCCGAGGAAACCCGGCGAACGAGTCGTACGTATATGCCGGACACGTTCGGGTAGTACAGTACGAATGCCTGGAGCTTTGGAAAGTTGTGAAGCTTGACTTGGTGTAAGTCTTGCTGCAAATCCATGAACGGTATGATCATAGGTATAGAGAAGTTTAGCTGAGTGTATGGAGTTTGAAGATGAGAGTGAAGAAAGAGTTGATGTATACCAATGTTGATGCGTGGTGAATATTTGTGGCTTATGGGGTTTTGATACATGTACTATATATGTTTGTTGCTCTTCTTCTGATGAGATGGTTTGAGTTAAGCTTGTGAGAAAGAGGAAGATTGTGAGATATGGGAGTGTAGAAGATTTCTTCTGCTTCTTCTCCATGGTTTGCAGCAAACAGTGAGTGGAGTTGAGTGATGAAGATGATCTTCTGGTTTAATAATGTCTTATAGGTTGGAAAATTTGGAGAGTGTAGTTATTTTTTAATGCACGTTTAGTGTGCTGTTTGTTGTCAGTTTCTGACTTCCATGTGAGTCTTGCCTTGAAAAACATTTCCAAGAATTTCAATGGTAGTTGTTTAAGAACGTTTTTCAACTTTCTTTGGTATAATTTGTCCACCAAATGGTGTACTAGTAAGGCTATTTTATGTGGGGGGTAATATCATCTCTATAGTTTAAGGGAAACTAAGAAGGTTCCATTAAAACCCATAAAAAGACTAGTTTAGACATAATTAATGAGAATCAAGACAATGTAGTTAGTACTAAAAGCAATCAAATATATGCAAGAATCAGACTACTAGTTAGTCCCTGGGGATTAGGTTTTGACCGTGGATCTCTACATCTATATATACTTGCTAATTAACACGTCCTTGTTGCATAGCATTATTCTTTCTTTGTTGTTATCGGTCATAACGTGTTTCACATTCTCTTTTGACGCATTATATATCAACCTACCATATGCAGGGGTACGTGTAAGGGAGTAGTCGCCATTTTATCTTATCCCCTTGTCTGATCTGATCTTTTAGATTTAAAGATGCGGTTGGCATAGTTGTTGAGTTCAATTTACCATTTCTTTTTTTGTTGTTGGATATGACATTCACATTGATAATCTTCATGTCTATCGGTACATGTCTTTATAATTAAAAAATCAACGGTTTTTTCACACACATTGATGGATACATGTCTTTGAAGTGGAGGTAAATAATCATTACTGCAGTTGAATAAATCAACTACAACATTTGGTTTAATCATTTCTTTAGATCCACTTGTGCTAAAAAAAATTCTAAACAATATCATCAGTAATTTATTTAGTTAATTTAGGCGTCCCTTCTCTTCATCACTAAATATTGTATAATTTTTTCCATATTGCATACGTTAAGAACAGGGTCGTCTCTGACATTCAGATGACTCTGTGAGAAAATAAATTGAGCGCCCTTTGATACAAGTTTTTTTTGCGTACATATAAATTAAATTTTTTCTTTAACTGTGAGACTCTATTACTATTGCATCATTTTGTTTTTTCTTTTGCTTCTAGAATATCCAATTTTAGTTTTTAGTACGCATAATATTATTAATATAATATGGAATCACATGGCTAAAGCTATATCAAGTGTACGTTAATTTAGTACCAAATGTCCTGAAACATCAATACATTTTTAGATGTTTAGCATGATTTGAGGCATGGAAAACGAATTCGGTTCCAAGCGTTCACTATTCACATATTTATTCGGGTAGCTGTTCTTCATGCCTCTGTAAGAAGATATACAACAACCATCGGTTTTCTACTTTCCTGCACAACGGTTTCCAAAAGTTATTGAAATCCTAAATCCATAATCATATAGAAAACTAAGCAGGATTCAAAAAATATATAGAATGATCATACAACAATGAACTACACAAACAGAGAAATCAAAATAGAACAGTTAGATTAATAGATTTGAAAACATAAATCACTTGCCAGATCTTGTATTTGTACCATTTGTATTATAATAAGAGATGGACTCTATCAACTTCAGTAAGGAAGGAAGTCAGGGTTCAATCTCCGTCGTAAAGATTTGTAATAGACTAGTTATATAATGGATTTGGCGGTGTTGAGTCAGGTAGTGGGGCCAATCCAACTGGCTGGGTCCGGCTTTCGCATATTAGAAAAAAACAAAAAAAAAAACTGCCAATTTTTGGTACGTGCTTCTGCGAATAATTGCGGAGAATTCGTAACATATTTTGGTCTAAACGGCTGCAAATATTTCAAACCGCAAAAATTCTGCTCAAAACAAAAGAGCATATTTTCATCTCCTTGATATTCAAATACCTCAAGGCTGCTTAGTTTCGAATAAACTAACAAATCGATTAGTCTGGGATATTGACTATATAGTTGATGGGTAATTAATGGAACTGATTCGGAAGCTCGCGTGTAGCAAGCGAATTGTTTTGTTTATAATCTTCAGAATCCAAGAGAAAGTTCATCAGAAGATATCAGACTGATAAAAAGTCGGAATGGTTTTCTCTCAATTCGTTTTGGCACCGTTTATTTCACCGAACTCAAAGATCCCAAACTCCATCCAACTAATTATTTTCATTGCAAGTAGCATCCTCAATGCAATTTTCCTCAAACTTAAACGAATTCTCGGTCACCGTGGTTATGTAGAACGAGCTGAAGAGGATGAGCACGACCTAGTGCCATTCAATCCAATCGGGCGAAGCATAATGAAATATTCAAATCATGATTTATTTGCTTCGGATGTTGTTGCGGAGCTTATCAGACGGGTTACAACCGTTTGTAACTTTGAAGACTTGATTGCCGATCCGTGCAAGACTTATTATGAAGAAGATAGTTGCATTGTTTGTCTGTGCCAGTTCCCAGGTAAAGATGAGATCAGACAGTTGAATACTTGCCGGCATATTTTTCATAAATCGTGTTTGGACCGGTGGATTCATCACGATCAAGTGTTGTGTCCGCTTTGCAGAACTCCTTTCTTACTTGTGAAAAAAAACAACTCAATAGCTGTAGCATACATAGGCAACTGATGTGGTTGCCTACATAGAGATTGTCATCTACGAGATTGATGACCCTTTTGCGATGAATGCCATTTAAGACTAACTCCGGCCGGCGTAAGGTCCCCTTGTCAACTAAATTGAATAGAAATTAGAAGTTAGTGCTTTACTTCTTGTCTTGTTTGTGTTTGTCTCACCCAGCATTTGCAGTTAGCAATTAGCATTGTACTTTTCTTGAACGGTTTTTTTTTTTGGGGACCAGCCTTTTTTTGGGGACCATTGTTTTATTTTGGGTAAGACATTAGAAGTAATTCTAGGTCACCCCTTATCTAAATATTTATATTAATACCAAAATTACCCTCCTGATTATTTTTGTATAATGATTAGTTAGTGTGATTAATCATTGATTAAGGCTAAATTAATAGATTGTTTTTTTGTATAAAAGAAGCAGAATTATTGAGTGACTAAAGTGATAGAAGAAGAAGAAGAAGAAGATGGAGAAAAAAATTATTTTGAGATGGGTGAATATGGAGAAAAAACATCCTCTGGGTACCGAAGTATGCTTGTAACTTAGTGAATGTTGTTATAAATGACCTAAAATATCTTCAAAATCAAAACTGTAACAAAAAAAATTCAACCAGGTCAACAAAGTTCAGTTATATTATATGAGGAACATGTAACCGAACTTTCTGCAAATGCAGTTCGGTCAATAAATCCAAAATCACAGGCAACCGAACCAGAGCTTTAATGGAGTTTTTGTTTGTTCGGCTAGATGCTGAAAAATCAAATGTAACCGAACTACTAGGCTTGAGTTTACAGAGTTTTGTTCGGTTCAGTCGACTCGACCACGTTGTAACCGAACTTTAAAAAACAGAGTTCGGTAAGTTCGCAAAATCTCTACGAACCAGTCAATCAGCCGAACCCTTAGTTTTTCCATGCACTTAAAATCTATAGGTTCGGCATGATCACAACGTTTATAAAACATTGCCGAACTCTACGTTCGGTTAGCAGAAAAAATTGCGATTTAACCTAACTCATTATATAGGTTTTCAGAGTAAAGTTCGGTTAGGAATTATTATTTTTTGCGATTAAACCGAACTCAACATTTGGCTATATAGAGAAGAGTTCGGTTTTGAAATTATTTTTGCGAGTTAACCAAACTCATTATATAGGTTTTCAGAGTAAAGTTCGGTTAGGATTTTTTTTTTGCGATTAAACCAAACTCAACATTTGGCTATATAGAGAAGAGTTCGGTTTTGAAATTATTTTTGCGACTCAACCGAACTCAGGTGTTCGGTTAGGAAAAAAAAAAATTCTTAGCCGAAGTGTTCTTCGTGTTCTTCATTTTAAAAAGTTTGGTTGTAAAAGTAGGGTTTTTTTCTAAATTATCCTAACCGAACTTACTACTGTAACCTCCAAATTCAACATATTTTGATGACTACGGCTCAAACTTTCAATCAAAAACGAACTAGAAGTAATGGGTTTGTGGGAAAATACTTATGGATAGGTTTGTTTATAAAAGATTGATTAATCGACGATGAAAATTCAATGAATAGACGACGATGAAAATTTGATGATTTTGATTAGATTTGTATATGATCAGGTTTAGATGATCATAAATTGATGAAGAAGAGAAGAAAAAAAATTGTAGAATAGAGGAAGAAGAAGTTGTAGATTAGTTATAATTTTAATTAGGTAAATGGGTAAACTAGTCATCTCCCCCTTTTAGGACACCCCTTATAATTATAGGAAAGGTGGCCTAATCAAATCATGGTCTCCTCAAAAAACCCATGGTCCCCAAAAAATGGTTCCTTTTCTTTATCTTCTGTTGGTGTGTAATAGTGGTGGCCCAAGTAAATGTGCAACTAACTATTTAGTACACTAGATTTTGTGCCCGTGCTATGCATCGGGCAGGCCCAAAATCCACTATCATTTTTTATTTTATTTTAACCATATTTAGTTTGGTGTGATATGGCTTCGCCTCACCCTGTTGTGCATATTTATTTGGTGTTGCTCGGCTTCGCCGCATGCTTAGGATTTTTGATTTGGTGTGACTCGGCTTTGCCTCGCCCGTCCCAATGCATGCTTAGGATTTTTGATATTCTTATTCGCCCCATGCCGATACATTTTTTATTTGGTGTCGCACTACTTCGACTCACCCCGTCCTGATGACGTTTAAGTTGGACGAAAACGCATTTTTATTTGGTGTCGCACTACTTCGCCTCACCCCGTCCTGATGACGTTTAAGCTGGACGAAAACGCGGCCTGAATTTTTATTTGGTATGGCTCGGCTTCGCCTCGTCGTTTTTGATTTGGTGTGGCTTGGCTTCGCCTCGTCCAGTCGCTTAGGATTTTTAATTTGGTGTGGCGAGGCGCTTAGTAGAAAGCATTTCATGAGACGTGTTACAAAAATTTTAAAGCCGGCTTATGCTGCACCAAATACTTCCCTCAAGTTATTAACTAAAAATCAAGCAGTCATTGCCATACACAGAATTCAAATCAAGAAAAGATACAAAAAAAAAAAAAACTACGAAACTGATTCAATAAATAAAATGCAATGAATAAACAATGAAAAGAAAAAAAATTAAGCATACATGAATTAACGCAAACTCATAAATGAATCCCGATTTTACTAAAAGAATATATTGAATCTCTTAAATCCCGAAGCAACCTGCATTGACAAAAACCAAAGGCTTGACTATGTGCAAGGAAATCAAATGCAGTAGGGAGGAAAACAAACCAAAGTCATGGAACTTTTCATAGTCTATCCGTATTGCAGATCAGAGTTTCTGCTAAGTCAATCTTGAGGGATGCCATAGTGGTTAAGCATAAGAAGAAAGCAACAACAAAAATAGAAATCGAAATGAAAATGAAAAACAAAAATGACAGTAGCCATATATTCATCAGTAGTTATGAGGATATGAAAAAGATAGAAGGAAAAAGAAAATCATCATAGAAATTGAACAAAACTAACAAACGTGAAGAGAACCTAGATATAAGAGAAAAGAATCACTGCGATTTTACCCTCTGAAAGTTTTCTAAACTCAAGTTATTAAGTAAATTACAGTTTTTCCTTTTCGATACGCTTACTAAGTAACCGTGTGTAAAACTGCCAATAGTTTTCGTGGGGTCATGGCTTTGGCAGATATAACTGTGCTTATACTTCACTTCTTCAAAATCATTGCGGAAATTGTCGGACACAGTCTTTGTAGATGCAATTGAGCATTGCAGTAAGTGAATTCATTCTCTGTTTTGATCAGTTAAAAAAAACAAACTAAGTTAACAGCATAGATTGGTGTTAAGAGAAATCAATGAACTTTCAACAAAAACATAAAAAGTTTTGAAAGAAAAAGCAAGAAATTGAACCAAAGAACGCAAATTACTTGCCTTGATTGTGCACATCTAAGATTTCAAAAAGGACAAAATTAAAAACCACTTTGCTGGCAGGTTCCAAGTTTTTACCCGTATCATTGAGGATGTTGCCACTTCGCTAAATTAATTATTTTGGACATGGTTAAATATAGTTGTTCTTTGCTCAGGAGGTACAACATCTGTTAGGGGCATCTCTTGCCTCCTCCTTAACCTGGGATTGTGACTGGGGTTTCAAAAGGGGTTTGTTGATATTTGAAAGCAGGATGTTGGTTTTGTTAGTTGGTTCCCATAACTTGCACCACACATTTGGGTTTAGCTACTTGTAACTGCAAAATATTATGTTGCTGACTTGCTAGGCATTAGGCAGCCATAGATTTACATATTCCAAACTATAATGCTACGTGAATTAAGTGAGCTGTAACTTGACTGCAAGTACATAACTATCAGTCAAGAACAATGAATCTTAAGACTTGTGTCGAAAGCAATTATCATGGCAGCTAACTAATGTGCTACTCTAGTTGGTTGATCTTTTGCCCAAATCAGATATAAATGAAAACGAACTTGTAATTGAAAGCAAACATTGGTAATTTCAAGAGTTAAATGACAATCAATCGGATTTAGGATCACCAAAGAGGGAAACGCAAATAGAATCGTATATTGGGAAAATCTCAATCATATACCAACAATCTAAAATCCTGTTAAGTACAGAAAAAACTCAAACTTTACTCAATTATGAGTCTGTAATGAAAAACCAATAAAATTGAATAAACTCTTCAAAATCCTCATCAAATCATTCACAGATCTAAACTTGCTAGGCATTAGGCTGATTTCGTTGTAAATTCGGAGAAACCCTTAGCTCTAGCTGAAGATGAGGATTTTGAAGAGTTTATTCAATTTTATCTTCAACCTGCTTATAAAAAAGTCAGTAGAAATACATCTAGAACTGATATTCTTAAGAAATTTGATGGAAGGAAAAACCTTTTGATTGCTGAATTTGCTTCACATGCTACTGGTATATCTTTTACTTCGGATATGTGGACAGGATGTAATGGATATCCTTATATTTGTGTTACATCTCATTATATTGATGCTAAAACTTGGATGCTAATCAAAAAGGTAATTGCTTTTCGTACTATTCCTTATCCTCATACTGGTAGCCATATTCATGAAGTTATCTTAACTATTTTGAAAGAGTATGGTGTTGAAAGTAAAATTTTCAGTCTTGGTTTGGATAATGCTGCTGCGAATGTTAGTGCTATTGACTTTTTTCAGCGTTCTATTGTGCCTCCATATCCTGAATTTGTGAAATTGTTTCATGTTAGATGTGCATGTCATATCATTCATTTGATAGTTTATGATGTTATTAAGGTGATTAACGAAACTGATAACTTGGACTTTATTAGAAAAAATTAGAAGTGCAATCCTTTACATTACTCATGCTCCTTCTAGGTTACAAGAATTTAAGAAGTCTTTCCTAAATTTTGCTCTTAAACCTAGATCATTTGCATTAGATGGGCATAATAGATGGAACTCTACTTACATGATGTTGAAAGCAATTGAAGGTTATGAAACTGTAATATTGGATGCCCTTATTGATTCTGACTATGAACTGGACATGATTGACTTTGACAATTGTAAGGTGTTTACCAAGTTTTTAGGTGTATTTTATACAACTACTAAGAAGTTATCCGGAGTTTACTATTCCACCACTTGCATTGCTTTGAATCAGTTGTATAACATTGCAGTAGCATTTAAACAATGTAGGGATAATAGGCTTTATGGCAGAGTTATTAAGTTGATGGAAGAAAAGTATCTAAAATATTGGGAGGATATTCTACCTCTATTTATCTTGGGGTCTGTTATGGATCCAAGGAAGAAAAATATTGGAACAGTTGTACTCATAGAAAGAATTGTTAATGCCTTTGATAGAGAACCTCTTGATAGTTTTGCATCCGTGCATCAGACGCTCTTGAAACTGTTTAATCATTATTTCAGTACTTATGGTAGTAATGTGCAAACTACTGTGGCCCAATCTCAATCCGATTTTGATGAACTAGATCCATCAGAAAGATTGTTATCTACTTGCTCTACCACTGTTTCAAGTGGCACATCTAATACCAATTCAATTTCTGAACTTGTTAGGTATTTAGAGTTGGATGTCACTGTTTTCCTTGGCAGTAAGGAATTGGGGAGTAATTTTGATATTTTGCAATTTTGGAATACTCATGGAAATAGTTTTCCAATTTTGCAGATTATGGCTCATGATTTACTTACTCCACCTGCATCAACAGTAGCTTCGGAGTCTTGTTTTAGTTTGAGCGGGAGAATTTTGAGCAAAAAAAGGAGCCGACTTGCCCCTGATATTTTCGATGCTCTAGTGTGCTCAAAGGATTGGAATGACGCTCGGAAGAGAAGACAGGAGTTTAATGATGAATATGAGGAAGTCTTCTCAAGGTTCGATGGTTAAATTGTCACTGGAAGGTATGTAATGTTTTGTTTTAGTTCTTGCAACTGTTATCTCTTTTTAAGGAATGATGTTTTGGGGACTACCCCAAAAAGGTGGGGGACTACTTTGTTATATGAATGTCCACCCTAAATTTTAAGGGGTGTCCTAAAAGATTAGGGAAGACTAATCTTCCCTTATCCTAATTAAGGTTATAACTAATCCTAATAACCCACTAATTTAACCACTACCCACTAATCTAACCCCCTAAATTAAAACAAAAAATCAGTTTCAAAACCCTTTTTTTTTTCTTTTATTCTTCTTCTTCATCTTCTTCTTCTTCTCCTCTTCTTCGTATACATCAACGTTAATCGTCGATTCGAAAAAAATTCATCGTCGATTAATCAATTTTTATAAACAATGCATTCTAAGCAGACACCAAGAATTCCAGGATTGAGTCCGGGTCTGGATAATATAGCGAATCTCCCAAATCAATTTGAAGTTGATAAAAAACTTCAAGCAAAGTTGGGAGACGAAGTCAAGCATCCAACATCAACAAGAAGTCCGATTCGAGTAAAATGAAAATCCGCAGGTAATTTCTTTCATTCCCATTCCTTTTAATCGTTTTTTGTTGAAGAAATCGATTAGAAATCATCAAAAACCATTGAAAATGGTCGTTACAGTATAGATTTCGGCTAGGAGAAATTTTGAAAACCCTAGATTTTGGTAACCGAACTTTCAATATGAGGAACAGTTCGGCCAATTAGGAATTTTTAGGTAACAGAACTATGTAGTTCGGTAAGCTCGCAAAAAAAAAACGTAACCGAACTCCTTATTTATATGAAAATTTTGAGTTCGGTTTAGTCGATAAATTTATATAGGTAACCGAACTTTGATCTGTCAACACCAAACTTGTAGTTCGGTGACTTCGCAACTTATACCAGATAACCGAACTTTAGTCTGTTAACATTTTGTGTTTGATGTAATCCCATGTTCAATTTTATTTGATAAGACAATATTCTGTTTAGCTAATAATGTGGTTTTCATTCATTAGGAACAAAGGAAAAAAATATAATCCCCACCTAGCCGAAGATTTGAGAACTCCCACCCCTCGCGGTAGAATACATTTGGATTTCCGAAACCGTGGTACTAAAAATGCTAAACATGGAGGGGGATCGTTACAGGAAGTCAATCAAGAGGTGATGGAGAATACGATTGATAATGTTATTGAAGAAGAGAATGATGATGAAAACCAAGGAAATGAAGAGGTTGAACAACAAAGAGAACACGTTGAAAATGTAGAGGAAGAAGAACAAGGAAAGGGCAAAGAAGGAGAAGGACAAGAGGAAGAGAAGGATGAGGAAGAAGAGGAGGAAGAGGAGGGAGAGGATGAAGAGGAAGAAGAGGAGGGAGAGGATGAAGAGGAGGAAGAGGAAGAAGAGCAAGAAATTGTTCCTGTTAAAGAGAAAAAGAAGCCGAAGCCGCCTTGTGATAGATACTCATACATTCCCATGATAATTTGTGTTTGCCACCAGTGAACCCAACTTATGGTACTCCAAATGATGGAGGGGCCACATTGTTTGGCTACAAACACTCATGGGCTGCGAAGATCTATGCGACAAAGGTATTCTTTAAGTTCATTCTTAACTAACAAAACGTTTTTTTTTTGGACATGTTTCGTCAAGTATTAATAGTGTTATGTTATTTTCGTAGGATCATAATGATGCAGTTCGTCTTATTCATCGTCAAATGCGATAAATTCCGCAAGATTTAGATGATACTCTTCCTCGGTAAGAGACCAACACAATGATTCCCATTCACCGTTGAAAGCAACCCATTTAGCGTAATTTAGATCGTATTGTTTTTCAACTTCCTCTTTTGCATCCGCTCGTTCATGTTCCGGTAGCATCTTAATCTCTTCATATCCTTTTTTCTTGGGTGGACAAATTATTGGCTTGCACCTATTTATCAAATTACACCATATATGGAACGTACAAAGCATATTGTGTGCTAATGGAATGATGTGAGTTTTAATTGTAGTGAAAGTGGTGGTAATAGGATTCGATTCTCGAACTTGTGAAGGATAACTTTAGACTTAAATTCAAAACTAAACAGAAAAATCACTGAAAATTATAGCAAACACTGACAAAGTTGATATCAATAATAAAAGAACACTGAGGCTGAGATTCCACTAATTTCCAAGTTCAAAGTGATTTAATCTAGTATTTATATTCATGCAATTCTCTCGTTCAATTTGATTCTAAACTAATGCAACATGTAGATTTTCAAAATAACAAGTGTAAATCCGAAGCATAAAACATCAAACACCTAGGTCCAAGAATGCTCTATCAAAAGAAATAACAATTGCTCAATAAAAATCACTCAAACAATTTTCAATCAAGGCAAATAATCATTAAATAATTGCAATAAAATAAATAAAATAGAATATACCACTTTTTGTTGGAAAAATAGCTTCCTCTATCGCCTCAGCAATGGGGTTTAGCTCCTCATATTAATCATAATCTCAAAATACATGTTTATGGCTCAAAAGTTGATTAAAAGGGAGAAAAGTGTTAAAACAGCGGATTCTGCAGTTGCTGAAGGTCTAAAACAGAAGTCGGAATTGTTGCTGAAAAGCTTCGGTGACTGCAGGAATATGCGACCGTAAATCGTTGTCACTGAAAATAAGTCTGTCTCTGCAACTGACTCTGAGGGTCTTATGTTCTTCGTGTTCTTCTTCTTCGCAGCAGCAGAAAAGTTTCTGAACTCGACTCCAGTTGATTTTTTTTCGCTTTTCTAAGGCTCTAAACTTCTCCAAAGTGTTCGTAACCCTTCCTTAGCCTCTCTAGAGCTTATATATACCTCACAGCTCGGTTTAAACTCGATCAAAATCTCTCTTTTTTCTTCCCAAAAATAATTTTTTTTTTTCTCGGCCAATTTTTGTTATTTCTAACCTGTTTAATCACTTCACCTCCTTCCTGAATTATCCAAACTATCCTCTTATTCTTCTACAGACAAATCCTTGCAAAATATAGCATGTAACTTCTAAATATAATTCGAAACTTTTGTCTGTTTCCATTTTTATTTTTATTTTTCCTGTTTTATCAAAACCCGATCATTCAGCCCATTCTAATCGATATAAACAGATGTACCAACCTTGTTTACTCCATTCAAGTCCATCCCAACTTAGTTTGGCAATTGAATCACGATAAAACACTTCCAAAAATCAATCCAAAACTTGCCAGGAAGTTACGCAGGTGACTTTTTTTTCCCGCCAAAACGAATTTTCAAACGAAGGGGATGACCTCCCCTTATCCAAACCCGGTCTGTGCTTAGCAGCTGCCTGAAAATGGGTTACCCCTTATCCAAAATGAGAGTCCGAATAGCAAATGTCCTCCCAGGAGCCTTTAACAACTTTTCGAGCCAATTTTCCCGCAAAAGCCTATTCCTCCAAAATACACCTACAAGGGATAAAATACCAAAATTAGTACAAAAATGGGTACTAACACTATACATAAAAGAGATGAAAATAGACACATAAATGCGTCTATCATGGAACACTACCTCTATTGCATTCATCAATGCGACTTCATTGTCGGTGACTATAACCCCGGGAATATCATCACCTCGGAAGATTTCCTTAACTTGTTGTAGTGCCCAAATGTAACTAGGTTCTTGCTCGTCCCTTAAGAAACAAAACGCCACGGTAAACAGTGACTGCGTCGAAGTACGCCCAACAATATTCAACAATGGCATCTCGTACTTGTTCGTATTATAAGTACAATCCATTATGAGAACTTCATGAAAGCATTGAGCCAATTGAACACTCGTTGGATGCGCAATAAAGAGATGTGTTATCTCTCCGTCCGAATCCACATCCTTTTGAACCGCGTAGTCTTTCTCTTTGGCCAATTTTTTTTTGTTGCATCACTTGTCTATCTCTCCATTCCTTCTTTCTAATTGTCACAATTGCATTACAAATGGTGGACAAAGATGAGTGGTTATCCTTGTTATCCTCCTTTAGTATTTGGAGCATTTGAATCGGTGAAAGACCCATTTTCCTCATTTTAGCTATCTTGTCCATCTCTCCAGGAGTTAGCTTGGCCGCCATGAAATTTCCTTCAAGATGCTCCGGAAGAGGGTGGTTATGACAACCTTCCATAACCTTGTAGAGAACCCATCCACCCAATTCTTCGTTGTAATTTAATGCAAGCTTGAATGGGCATTTAATCTTCTTTGAGAAAGTTTTGTTCTTCCTATTTGTCTTTCCTTTATAAACATAACCCTTCCTTTTGTTGCTTTTATCGGGATCACCGCTTCTCTCACAAACCATTTCAAAGCGGGTTTTGCTTTCTCTCCCATTCAATACTAATACGCACATGTCTTTTAGTACATGTTGTCTAGCCAAACTCTTTGCCTCTAAAGGACTTTTGAATACCAAGTCATTCATGTTATGATGGGACGTGTCATCGTACAAAATATCAACAGGGGTAGGTTGATTTTCCATTGGTTCTATTAGATCAGATGCAACCTACGAGTAATAGCACAACATCAATACCAACTAAAAATAAGAAATACTTAAATTTTCGGCAATGTAAAAATAATATACGATCCTGCCGAACAAAAAGTTCGGTTATGAAAAAAAAATTGCGATCTTGCCGAACTTGTTCTTTGGAATTTTCTATGGTATAGTTCGGCAACATAATTACTACACTCGACTAAACCGAACTGCAAAGTTCGGTTATCTATTCAATGAACGTGATTTGCGATCTTTCCGAACAAAAAGTTCGGTAACAAAGGGACTAAACTCGACTAAACCGAACTATTAACTGTATACTCTATAAAATTAGTTCGGCAACGTTTTCTGGAAAAAGATAACCGAACTCTCAAAAACCTCCATTAAAACAGAGTTCGGTTACATGCGTATGCTGAAATGAGTAACCGAACTACACATACAGGAGAGTTCGGCTACCTGTTTTGCAGAATTGCTAACCGAACTACTTTGACCTAGCCGAAATTTCTTCCTGAAATTTTCGAATTGGCCAATTTTTTGCACAATTCAAGCTACATTAACTAAATTTGAGCCATACATGAGTACCCATAACTTCATCTTCTGGTTGTGGCTGATAAAATTCATCATTTGGGTCGTTAGGTTGAGTTTGGGGTTAATAGCTTTCATCATCTAACAAATAATTCATATCCGGATCATTAGAAATATTGACAAATATATTAGGAGATGAAGGAGGTTCTGATTATGAGGAGGAGGTATCATCACATGAATCACTCATATCATATTTACTAAACACAAAATAAGATTTTTTGGGTTCTTCCCTATTTTTCTTCATCTTTTTTTCTTCTTCTTCTTCTTCTTCTTCTTCTTCTTCTCTCTCAATAATTCTGATTCTAACAAAACTATCATATTAATAACTCACTAATCACTAACTAATCAGTAATTAATCATTACACTAATACTAACTAATTTAATTACCAAGGGTAAATTTGGTATTAATTTTTTTTAGATAAGGGGTGACCCAAAATTACTTCAAATGTCCTACCAAAAATGAAAGAGTAGTCCCCCACCTATTTTGAGTAGTGCCCAAAACATCATTCTTTTTAAGATACATTAGCTTAAAGTAACAGACACTTCGTAGAGTACTGGAATTGGGTAAATGTGAACAATGAGGCACATGGTCTTAAGCACAATGGTTTAACCTATCTAGGCTGCCTGTGTGAATGGTTAACCTGGAAATTGTGTTCATACTTCCAAGCATTGATTACTTCTTTTTTTTATTGAATTCATTCTAAATGTTTGTTCGATAGGTGATTCCACTTTTTTGACATGGATCTCGCAGAGCCATGAAAGCTTACAAATACTTTTTGTGCTGCTGATTAGCTATGCTTGGAATGGATGTAGTTAGTTTGTAAAGCTATATTTTGAATGTACATTTATCAGATGTTTTCTCTTGCCCTACAACTACAAGGTTTATTCAGTCCGGTTAAAATGCATATTTCGGATGTATAGAGCTTGTTCTCTGCTGAATATTTGCTCTGTTTTTTTTCTTCTTTTTTTTCTTTTTTTTCTTTTTCTGTTTAGTTAATGGGGTATACCCAGTTCCTTAACTTGTAAGCTGGACTGGTGGTTCACCAATCAGACTTGTGGGTTGCCTATGTTTTTTATCTTAATATATATAATTTTTTTTGGTATATTGCCTATAGCACGTGTGCTAACACAACACAGCACGGCACATCACATGAATAAACGTGTTGTGCCCGTAGGCTGTGCTGTGCCGAGCTTTTGACTAGTAAAGCACAGCACGGCACATCACATTTAAATTGTTGGCACAACCCAGCCCAACACGTAGCACGCTAAGCACGTGATTTCGTGGGCTTGGCTGTGCCAGGCCGGTACGTTTTACACCTCTACTCTAAACTATACTTAAATAGATTAGTAACTATTCACTACTAAACTTGAATAAATCAGTACGTAACTAGATTTGATTTAATCAATATTTTTGGATACACTTGTGCTCGGAAGTTGCTAATAAGATCATACGCAACTCATTCTCATCGTCACTAAATCTTATAATAACTTGTTCCTTATTGTGTACGTTAAGAATTAAGAATGTGAATCGGGAACCGAGTCAAAACCGTGTCTAAACATAAAGAAAACCATGCTGTTTGTATATATATATCATCAAAATCCAAAGAAAAAAGAAAGTTCATAGAGAACTAGCAAACTAAGAAAGGCAGACAGAATTGGTTCTTTGCATCCGTTATGGTCTTAGTTATCGCAACAAACTCAAAGATCATAAACTCTATCCAACTAATAATTTTAATCGTAGCAGGTATCATATACTTCAGTTCAAATTTCTTCAAACTCATACGAAATTTTCTTCACCATGGTTATGATATAGAACAAGCAGAAGAGGAAGACCGTAATCTATCAAAAGACTCGGTATGCACTTCGGAGCTTATAAAACGCGTTACGACTGTTAGTAACTTTGAAGACTTCATTGCTGATTACTGCAGAACTTATTACGAAGAAGATAGTTGCGTTGTTTGTCTGTGCCAGTTCCAAGGGAAAGATGAAATCAGGCAGCTGAATACTTGCTGTCATATATTTCATACGTCGTGTTTGGACCGGTGGATTCATGATGATCAAGTAATATGTCCTCTCTGCAGAACTCCCTTCTTAGCCGTGAAGAAAAAGTCATCAGTTTACGTAGAACTCTGATGTGGCGCCTACATCGAGATTAGAGATTGTATTCTACGATTTTTTAATCGATAACTCTATGTTGACTTCGGTTTATCACCGACGTTTTCACCAAGAGACACAAAATAGGGGCCCCACTTCTACCCTTTCCAATCTTCATGTTAAGAGTGTTAGAAAACCCTCTCTCCTAAAAACCTTTTTTCCCAAAGAAAAAAACTCTGTGAAACTTCTTTCTTCTCCTTCATCTTCAATCTAGATTTACTCGGATTTACCGGGTAGATCGAGGTAATGTTTATATAAGTGCCTCCTATTAGTATGTAAGTATTATATGTATAATAAATTAGAATCCCTGTTTAGGTGATTATCATATCTAATGGTCTGTTTTGGGCAATTAGGTTACTTATTATATATCTCCATAATAATTTCATATAGCCTTCAAGGCGTTTCTATCGATTGTTATAATCGTTTCAAACATATATTCGAGGGCGATTCACATCAGTTTGACATTGATCTATATGTTTATGAAGATCCATGGCAACGAGATATGATCGTGATTCTGATGTATTATGCAAATCACTCCTTTAAAGGAGCATTTAGTCTTAATGAAGAAGACAAAAAATTCTCAATGAAGAAAATTGAAGAAAATTTCAAATGGTGGAATCTGAATTTTCACACCATCCCTAAATCGATCTCCTCAACGAAATGCATGTTATAAATACTTTTGTATTTTTGTATTTATTCATGTATCCCAGTTTGTATGTACTTGATCGGTGTAAACAATCATATTTAATATATGAAATTTGAGAGTTTCTTCTGTTCCTTAAAAAAATAAAATAAAAAAAATCTTGATGTTAAGCACGCAACGTTTGGTCCGTGCAATTCCTTTACGGATGAATTGAAGTGAAAAAACAAATTGGGTCTAGCATCACTCTTTTTAAATTGTGTACATTCTTCTCCTCTTGTGTGCGTTGTGTATTAAAGACCAAAAACTCATTTAATTACTTACTTTATCTTTCTGTTGTTGCGTATTTGTGGCCCAAATTCATTTTTTTTTTTTTTTGAAACAACGAGGAAGAATATTAGCTAAGCAGCCGGAGTTGCCCCTTCAAATTCATATGGAGTGTGGATCAAGGCTAACTGGCCAAGGGATTGGTCAATGTGGCCTCTCCACATGTACAGGGTAACCCTTTGGGAAACATATTGGGCTTAATTTTGATATCATGCTAGTGTGGGCGTCTAACTCAAAATTAATTGTCAACGAATGGAGTGGCCCCTTAAGTGATAGTGTGTGTGCATCCATGCAAATAGATCGGTCAGTGTAGGAATATTTAATCCTTTGCATACTCAACCAAATTGCTACGGCAACAACAAATTCCCCAGACCAACTTCTAACCAAAAACCCATATCCATCCACACCAAGATTACCTTTACGAACTCCATCTCAGCTTTTGGAGACTGTGAAAGTTGAAAGCTGCATTCCACAACTATCAAAGAATGAAATCATCTACACTTATGTAGATGTTGAAAAAGGCCATCGGTCGAAAAGTCATCACCTACAACTTCATAACAATTTTTTTCAAAATCTCCAAGTTTCCTCATGTTATATATTTTTTGCCCCCATTCCCAAATAAGATATTTTACATCCTCTTGAAACACCTAATCCATCTTAAAACTTTGTATATAGAGATTCTAGATATTCTTGTGATTTCATAATGTAAAAATAAATGAGGATGCTGATTTCTTGAATAAGATGCAATCATTTATGACATTAGAGTTTCTCGATGAATCTAAAGTTGGGGCAGATGCATCACGCAATTAGTAGTTAAGGCTGGTTTCACCATTGGTCGAACTCGTCAAACCCCATTAGCTACTTGTAGTTGTAAGAAGTAATATATCCTACATCTAACATTTGAAGTGAAGTAATTGCAAAGTAAAGAGACACACAAGAACACAAGATATACGTGGTTCGGCATGATTACCTACGTCCACGTGAGTGAAAGGATGATCTTATATTTCTTCCAAGTTACAAAGATGAAAGCTCTCAAATCTATCTAGACTCTCTCCTTCCTCGCTTACAAGTTACTTTCCTTTCTCTCTACACAAAAGTATTTATTTATAGGCTGATGTGCTCATACAATAAGGTAACAGTGTTGGTCTTATTCTATCGACTATGATGATCATGTTGGATGGGTGGTTGTAGCCTTCTCCCGATGTATGGTACCCGATCGTATAGGCATCCAAGATATATCCCTCCCGAGATATCCTCGTTTATAATGTCTGACTGCCTGCTATCCCGATTATAGTGACTCCGACATCTCTATCTTTACCCGATACTGGTAATTTACCCGATCTGAACCTGCCAACTTCTGTACTTGGGTCCACCGTGATTTGACCTCTCTGCTCCTTCGCGTGCTCTATCTATTGCATTTAATGCCTTGTCCCCGATTCAAACTCAATCGTTGAATATGACCTTTGCTTTACACGTGTTTGTCTCTCCCATACATGAAGTAGATATCTCTTTTACTGCGCCGGATTCGATAGAATGATCCTGTGCTTCGCCATGCACAGTTTCTCGATGTGGCATCATTTGGGATTGTGCCACCTAAGCTTGTCAACTAATTGCTACTACATTTATGCCCCTTCCTTCCCACTCGTGTAGCTGACACGTCGTATCCTTCGCTGCCACGTCGTCTCCTTCGCTGCCACGTCCTCCTTCGCTGCCATGTCGTCTCCTTCACTGCCACGTCCTCCACGATCTCTCCTTTATTACCCTCCACCTCCTCAGCCGGTTACAACTTTTCTTCATATAAAAACCACCTCAGGTCATAACTTCTCTCACTTTCTTCATTCTCTCAGTCAGGAATTTTCAACATTCTCTGCTTTCTATTAATCTTCCTCCGAATCTCAAATATTCTCAGCAACTTCAAATATTATACACTCTTCAAGTGTCTTGTTCTTCTGCTGTCGCTATTACTCTTGCTTCACTGTTTTCCATCACCGTTGCCTTCATCACTGTCTTCATCATCATCATCATCCTTTGTATTCATCTCCAATGGCTTCACCATCTCCATCCATGACAGAGAAAAGGTGCGTAAGTTATATGTTTTCTGATGAAGATTCCTTCCCTGTTAATTTGTTATTTTCTGTCGATGATTCCTTTCTCAACGATCATCACGCACTCGATATGATATTTTTTAATAATGTATCTGCATGTAGGGCTGAGAAGGAGACCTTCAAGTATGTCAATCTTACTGATGCTCAGTTCATCAATCGGTTAAAAGATTAGTATGATCTTCATGACTATGATATCCAACTCCTATCGGGTCAGAAGGTTCTCTGAAAAATGAGAAGTTTGATGGGTTCGGACATTCTCCCGAAGCGACAATAATCACCAAGGGTCAACTCGATCTCGGGTTGCATCTTCCTCTCTACGACCTGAGCCGTCCCTTTGCCTATGAAGTTCTGTCTCAACTCCAACCTCCTCGGGCCTTGGGCCAATGGAATGGTAACACCTTTCGCCTTATGGCTGAGTGGGAGAGGCGAGGGAGAGGTGATAAGCATGTAAGTGCTACATTTTATACCCGTATTTATATTAGCTAGGACTCGATATTTTGGCTAATAATATTATTTTAGTGCTTTTGTAGAAAGTACAAGCGAATTCGGTCTTCTAGAACAATAAACAATCAAAATGAAAGTTAAATGGCCTTTGCGACAAAGTTACGATGCCCTGGACACTAGCTAGTCCATGTGAGGAAGCTAACCAAGTGCACCTGATCGTTAAACTTCAGGTTTATGTTAGTGGTTTTGGCTAAAAGAGTTCATACTCCCTAGTTGCACAACAAGGAAACTAATTCTTATCTTACACATCTCGGACGGAAGACTTCAATCTCAAAATGAAATGAAATCCGTTGCTTTCTCTCAAGGCTCGACGATTCCAACAGCAGCAAATGGGTTCGATGTTTGGTGGTCTTTCTAGTATGTCGTACATCAGCGATACATCGATGAAATTGGAGGTGAAACCAAGGAGCATATGACTGGTACAAGAATGAAAAATGGTCGATTTGCATGGCTGTTTTTGGTGGTGATTCAATTGTTATCACATCGAGACAAAGAGCTGGCAGTTGGTGTTACTTGGTTGAACTGATTTAACAGGGAGGCTGACGGAGGCTAGATAAGCCGCAACTGGAAGAAGACAAATGTTTGGAAGTTGTTTTTGTATTCCATTTTTGATTAGCTAATGATTTTATATTTGTTTATGGTTTTTGAGAAAGCCATGTCTAGATAATTCATATTAGGGTTTAGATAGAAGCCAATTTAATTTTATAAACTCTACGATGATATTTCTAATAATAATTCATTGACTAGTAATTTCTCTTTATATAGCTTGGTACTCAATTGTTTATGTGATTTTCTTGATTATCTATGCTTTTCAATTGATATTTCGTGCTTAGGTAAAATCACTTGACGTGATATGCTTTAGGATTGATATGTAATGCTTTAGAATCGTTACCCATGAAGCGAAGGAAGTTACAGCGGAGAAACCATATTTTAGAATTTAACATTTCATCTTCCGAGACATGAGATTGATTTCGATATTTGTCTTGAGTAATAAGTAGAAATCAGTAGAGTTTTATATGATTGAATTGGTGGAAATCGAAAACCCTAATAACCCACTCTCCATTTTGTTTATTAATTAAGAATAATTTATTATTTCATTTTGTCCCGAATATCTGAAAAATCGTTGAACATCACCTTATTGATTTGTTGATTCTTGGTATTAGCTAGTAGCAGTATTTCACACTCCTCGTGGGAACGACCTGTACTTGCCATTGTCTACTAGTTAGACACTGTGCACTTGCAGTAATATTATTGTAGCTTTTTGAGCCTACCACTTGGCTATCCGAGGTCCTATCTTGAGTGGGAAGTTCCCTCCTCCTTCCTTTCCTGTCGAGCCTTATCAGTTTTGGGTAGTCAACGCTGATCAGGTATGATTTTTTCAGCTCTTGATTACTTCGATCGCTTCGGGTTTCTTCTAGTTCTTTTGCGTCGGGTGACCATATTTTTTAAAAACTTCATTTCTTTGTAGCCCAAGACTCAAGGTACTCGGAAGAGGGGTTCAAGTAACAGAACTAAGGAAGAGTCAGTGAAGGTAACAAATACAATTGTTTCTTTCTCAGTACGCGTACTTGCCCCTATTTGTTTCCTTTAATGGGTCTGACGATGTTGTCTTTGCAGAAGTTGAAGACTGGTGAAGATGGCGGAGAAAGTTCTTCCGGGAAAGGTGGTCAGGATTCCAACGATCGGCTTCCGCTATCTCATTTTTTTACCGAAAAAGTTGGCCAAAAAGAAGAATTTTGATGTCTCGTCTACCGTTGTAGGTGATAGATCTGAGAAAGGTGGTAAAGGAGCTAAGGGTGGTAAGGGTGCCCCTGGACCCCTGGTGGAAGCTTTGGAAAGAACGTGCCTCTTCCCAAGTGACCAAAGTATCTTCTTCGGGAAAGGAAACTACTCTTCCAATGACCAACTTGACTGTGGTGCTTTCGGATGACGATAGAGAGAATGATGCACTCTTCGGCTCGAATACTGAGGTGTAGGGATTGGGAGGAGGTGAAGAAAAGAAGCAACCCGAGACTTCCTATGGCGATGGGAAGGGTTAAGCTTTTCGGGAGACTGATCTTATTGAAAACATCTAAAGGGATCCTTCTCTGAACAAAGTCTTTGTTAGCGGTTCGACGTTCATTTTCTCGGGTGCTGCTTGCGATTTGCTTGGTGCTCTTGCCTCCTCTAGTTTCATCTCGCTTCCCCTTAGTCGGCGCCAAAATGTAGTTGTAAGAAGTAATATATCCTACATCTAACATTTGAGGTGAAGTAATTGCAAGATAAACAAGTAAAGAGACACATAAGAACACAAGATATACGTGGTTCGGCATGATTACCTACGTCCATGGGGTGAAAGGATGATATTATTATTTCTTCCAAGTTACAAAGATGGAAAGCTCTCAAATCTATCTAGTCTCTCTCCTTCCTCACTTACAAGTTACTTGCCTTTCTCTCTACACAAAGCTGTTTATTTATAGGATGAGGTGCTCATACAACAAGGTCACAGTGTTGGTCTTATTCTATCGACTATAATGATCATGTTGGATGAGTGTTGGTACCTTTCTCCCGATGTATGGTACCCGATCTTATAGTCATCAAAGATATGTCCCTCCCGAGATATCCTCGCTTATAATATCTGATTGCCTGCTATCCCGATTATAGTGACTTCAACATCTCTATCTTTACCCGATACTGGTAATTTACCCGATCTGAACCTGCCAACTTCTATACTTGGGTCCACTGCGATTTGACTTCTCTGCTCCTTCGCGTGCTCTATCTATTGCATTTAATTCGTTGTCCCCGATTCAAACTCAATCGTTGAATATGACCTTCGCTTTACACGTGTTCGTCTCTCCCACACATGCAATAGATATCTCTTTTACGGCGCCGGATCCGATAGAATGATCATGTGCTTCGCCTTGCTCAGTTTCTCGATGTGTCATCATTTGGGATTGTGCCCCCTATGCTTGTCAACTAATTGCTACTAAACTACTAATCGCCAACCTCCTCTTTAATCATCAGGAAAACAGCCAAGTGACTTTACACTCACTTCACAAATCGGAATAACATTCTTCCTATGGCCACTCTCGCAATTAAACTTCAAAAATGTCTGTCTGTTATGGATGGGGAGGCCTATGTTCTTAACTTATCTCAAAATTAGGCAGATGCTCTAAATGCTTCGGTTTCCTGATCCGACAAATAAAAAATATCTCCTCCTCCCCTTTCGGTGAAGAGAGCGAGGAGGAGGAATTCTCAACCTTCCCTACGGAGTTGGTGATAGGTTAACTGCCTTGGTTCCTAAGGGTATGTATGCAGTAACTAAATTACTTGGTAGATGTTGTTAGCTTCGTTGAAGATACGGAGAAAAAACGAACGAGAAAAACATCATGTCACCATTCCATTTTACCTTTGGGTCTTTTTCATGTCAAGAGCGAATTCGCAAACACTCTCAACCTCTCGTGTAGGGGAAAAACATCATTTGACCATTCCATTTTACCTGTGGGATCCTTTAATGCTAGAGTCGGATTCGCGAACTCTATCAACCTCTCATGTAGGGGGAAAACATCATTGGACCATTCCGTTTTACATTTGGCCCGGGTCTTTTTCATGTTAGAGTCGAGTTCGCAAACTCTCTCGGCCACTCGTGCAGGGAAGGCGGTGGGAACAATAATTTGGTACCCAGGGTCAAACTATACATGCAACAAAACAAAATACAGTTGCCACCATCTTTTCATAAAATCATTTGTCAACAAAGTAAGAAAGCATAATTCTCACACCTTTACGACTCTGAAACAAAAGGCTTATTGACCATCAAAATCATATAGGTGGAATTCATCAAAATCAAATAGGTGGCCATATTAAAGTTCATTTTGTTAGGCAAACTCGACGTGGCTATACGCTTTACCAGTGGTACAAGCGAATATGTCACTAAGCCTAATTTAAGATTAAGGCATGCAAGAATTACGTGGCGTAATATCTTCGACGCAATAGCAGCTGCATTATTTTCTTATCCCATTACCTTAATTACCACGAAATGATTTGTGTTTCTCTTCTAAACTCACTTCCAAAAAGCAATATTATTCTCATGTTTACATGTGTCAAGCGCTTATTTTGTGATGCTATCGATGCCTTGCCCTAAGTGATAATGAAATAATTTAAACGCAATATTATTCCGAAATCAGATTATTAATATGATTATCTGTAGCCTCTATCACACTGTATTATAATGACATCTGCAAATTAATAAAATAAAATAAAATTATTTAACTGGTTTAATTTTTATTTATTTTTCTTATGTATGCAGTTGCAAAAAGATTAACAAAATAAATAATATTCAAGCTTCATTTACCATCATATGATCTTCTGCCCCCATGTGCTTCGCAATCGCATCGGGTTGTCTCCCTTCCTTGATCACGTATGGACTGGCGAAACTTTTAAAAATCACCTTTCAAGTGTCACTTTTTTTCTTCATGGTGACGTTTTTGTACTTATTTTGTTATTGTTATTGGTTGAAAAAAAAAGAGAAGCATTTTGCTCACAAAGAAACTTGCATTTTAAGTATGTGATAATATTATGCGAAAATCGTGATTGCAAGTCCCCGGTGCAGCGGCCCTACATCGTAAAGCATACATGTCTGGATTGGATGTGATTTCTCTTGCTTATGTACCACCGACGAATTTGACAAAGAAGACATGTTTCAAATTACGAGTGTCAACGGGTCTGATTCCGCTTGGATAGCTCACCGCACGACTATAGAAAATGTCATTTTTGTTAAGCTAAATGTGTGCTTATCTTAATAAAACGTGTTTATGTATGGCCATGCTTGCAAGTGAGCCACACTCCAAGAATTCCCCATCTCACCAAGAACATGTACATCTTAACACAGTTATAACTATATATAACACAAAGAGTAGAAATAATTGATACAAATAATTAAGTTCCAAGTTTTCTGTTTTTTAAGATTAGGTCAAGCTTAATTTCCACAGACCCTGCCAAACTTTGAATTAATCTCAGAAGAGTGTTGAAACCAACCAGTAGCCTCAACAGCCCTAGCCTCTAACTAGCTATATTTTTGCTTTTTCTCTGTTAGTTCTTCACCGATCACCTACATATATATACATACATTTGGTGTCAAAGAAGAAATCACAAATTCTCTAGCTTGTCAGTGAGAAAGAAAGAAATGCAGGGTGGGAAAGATAAGGTCCATGTTGAACCAATAGTAAGCAAAGAATATTGTTGTGAATCATCACAGACAATACTAACAATAAGAAGAAGACCTCATGTTGTGAATGGAGGAGGATTTGTAGTTACAAATTGCAGTCTTCAAGTTTTGTTTAGGGTTGAAGGTTGTGGAATCCTTGGTACTGATAAAGAGTTGGTTCTTAAAGATGGAAACGGAGATTGTTTGCTTCTCATTCGTCAAAAGGTATTTACATAATCCATTCCTTTTCGTTGTTCGCCCTTTTTTTTCTTTAGATTATTATGTTCTTCCTGGTGTGTCTCAATTGATTTGACTAATTAATATATGTTATTTGCAGGGAGGCATTGTCCAAGCGTTGAGTGTTCATAGGCAATGGCGAGGGTATGCGAATAACTATGAAGGTGCTCAAAGATTGGTGTTTACCTTAAAAGTTCCAAAATCATGGCTTGTGAAGAATGTAATCAGTGCATATGTGGAACCACGAAAGTTTCATAACAAAGAATGGGATTTTCAGATCGTAGGTTCTTTCCCTGATAAAGCTTGTAGTATCATTGACGCTAACGGGAACATTATCGCAAAGGTACGTAAGTAATATTATCTCTCGTCAAAGACATATTCGTTTAGCTTCCATATTCGTGTAGCTACCATTACAGTTAAACAATCCATATATAGCGTGCACACAATCTACAATTAAACAATCCATTTGGGTTAATAGTGTCATGTGACCTGGTTTTGAGTCTTTTGGCTTGACCATTTAGTTTGTTTAACTGATTTTGTTGAACATGGTGGTATTGTAGGTTGGAGTGACGAAGGAGGAGGGTGATGAGATAAGCATAATGGATGTGTATCATGTGGTAATACAAAAAGGGGTTGATCAAGCATTTGTAGTTGGAGTCATTGCCGTGCTTGACAACATATATGGCGAATCTACGAGATGTTGATATCGTCTAGCTCTTATCCATTAAAAAGAACCTGCATGATGGGGTGATTTGTATAATATACATTTTTTGTTTGCAAAAATTTCTTCTGTTTTTTCCTTTTTTCTATTTTCCTTTTTTTTGTATTTAGAAGTTTTGATTGCGAAGAAAATTGTACAATCATTTTTGTTATTTGTCATTTTATATTGACTATTATTTATTACCACCAAGTTTGCACCCGTTGCGACATAATCAACTCTTCATCCGTTTCAGTTTCCTAGACTAGTTCTTCATGAGGCTCGCTAGTAAGCTAGCATGTCAACTTGTTCAACTAATATAGTAGTACATTTGTGGAGCTCAGCTTGATAGGCTTCCAACTAATTTCCTGTAAAAATATTCTTTACCCAATAATAAAGTTAATTGTTTTATTATTTTCGTATCCATCAAAAATAAATTAAAATATATTTATGCATTTCGTTAGAAGTTGTGATTTAGATATTTCTTATTGAATTGATAAAGCAAGGATTTCTTTTATTTTGGTATATCCATAAATAGTAATGACCCATAGTAAATAACGAAAATGATTTACATCCCGCGGGCCAGATACCGCGGGTTATCCCGATGTGACATAAGGGGGTGGGATCCACACTAAACCCACCCCCTGCAAATCCGCCGGGTCACTAGGTCTCTCGTTCTTTGTCTCTTGCGGGACAACCCGTGGGATGTCTATCACTTCCGTAGTAAATAACCTAAGATTTCATCGATAGAAAACAGAGAATACAGGAGGCTCGGAATGTTTAAAGTTTGAAGCCCAAGAAAACAATCTAAAGACTTAAAGGCCTACACAAATAAAGCTCCCACATTGAATGGTGAGGAAACCCTTGCTTCCTATTGGCCGAAACCGGCCTTTTTTGAGTTTTGTGAAATGAGCGCTTTGGTGAGGACACTTGGCCGCGTATTATGGGCTAAAAACATTTTGGAAAAAAAAAAGGAAACCCTACCTTACTCACACCGTGACTATGTTAGGAAAAAAAAAAAAAAAGTTTGTAAAACTTAAAACAATGAAACCTATGTTGGTGAACTGTTTTTCTTTTTTTTGGTGAAGTGTTGCTAAAAAAAATATCGTTTTGGAAAAGACAAGAAGAAAAAGAACGTGTTGGAAAAGACAAGAAAGACTGGATTTATTTGCGGCATTATCAAACCGCGGAACCTACTCCTTAAATTCCATTCGACTCTTGAAATATGGCTAAGTATTTTGCTTCCTGGGCGTTGGCGTCTTAAAATTACAGCCCAAGCCAGAAAGACTAAGGAGCCTTAATATAGTTTTGGAGGCCTAAATCAATTAACGCTCTAAAAAAAGGAAGTTATGGGCAATAGAGCGGTTTGTCATGGAGATATATTATCTTCCTTGACAACTCATATCAAACATTTTGACCGATGTTAAGACACTGGTATGAAGCAGCTCAAGCTTCAAAGAAGCGTAGAACAACCCCTTTAACAAAGATATAATGGAAAGTGAGAAATTAAGCCTACCCTAATTAGAGAAATGGTTCCTCTTTTTTTTTGTCTAAAAGAAAAATTTATTTTATGATCGGTGGAACCAGACTTTTGGCGGGACACTTGGCTGCATATAATTGGTTTACAAATTGCAAACTCAAATTTTATTAGAATCCGAATTCAATTAGTAGGAAAAAATAAATAAAATCTGTACTCATTTTCTATCTTTTCTTTACCTATTTTTTTCATTAAGACAAGGCGACGCAAAGTCCTGTTACACCAAATGAAAAATGCATCGCCCGCGCACACCAAGTAAAATATATGGTTAAAAGGAAAAAATATTTGATGCGTAGCACGGGCACAAATCTACACAAATAAAGTTCCCACGTTGAACGGTGAGCCTCGCTTCCTATTGGCCAAAATAAGTCTTTTTTGAGTTTTGTGAAACAAGCGTTTTGGTGAAGACACTTGGCAACCTATGATTGGTTTAAAAAGATTTAAAAAAAAAAAAAAAAAAATTCAATTTGGAATTAATGACATGAAAATATTTAAGTGAGGACACTTGGCAACGTATGCTTGGTCTAAAAATTACAAACTCAAAAAGAAAACCTAACTTACGAGTGCGAATTTGTGCACACTCCTTAACGAGTGTGCACGTAACATTTTAATCTCATCCATTGATTTTATTTATGGAGTTATGTAAGCAAGGTCGAGATTCTAAACATGGAGGGTAATGGTCCATCAGTTAACTAATTAACCAATCAGAATAATATGTTAAATATACACTCCTTAGAGCAGTGTGAACAAATTTGGACTCCTAACTTACCGTGTTTGGAATTTTATGAAAGTCTAAATTCAATTTGGCAATCGAGTACCTACCGTATTAGGACTTTTTTTTTCCAAATTAATATATAAAGGGAAAAAAATGCACATATTTCACACATATTTTCTGCGAAAACAAATAGAAAAAAATAAGTAAAATCTGCACATATTCTCCAGCTATTTAATGTATTTGCCCTGCCACACCAAATCAAAAATACATCACCACGTGGTGGGGCGAAGCCCCTCGCATACCAAATCAAAAGTGCTTCGCCATGGGGCGGAACGAAGCCCCACACACATCTAATAAAAAATGCATTGCCACACACCAAATTAAAAGAAAAACTGCCCGGAGTGTAGCACGGGCACAAATCTAGTACACCTTAAAACTAAGAAGTAAGAACTATGGATAGCCAACATTAGTAGCCGACCATCTGGGGATCACAACATCACTGGTAGCAGAAATTCGGGCAATGCTGACGGATTTCAGAACGATAATGATTCACCAATGGACCATTGTTTACCTAAAATTAGACTCACAGACCCTTGTCCATTTTATCAAAAACCGCTCAGAGGGAAGCCAACCATGCATGATAGGAATGATCGCTGAAATTATAAGAAGACTAGGAGCAATCTGACAGTCCAAGATTCAACACAATTACGGGGAAGCCAACCAGGCAGCGGATGCACTTGCAAACCATACGGCAGATTAGAGCCAACATAAAGTATTTCAAAACCAACATCTGAAAATATGTTGTTCTGATTTTTTGAAACAATTTGTAATCAATGACTCCAGAAGAAAACATTCACCGTGCGATCCTGTCTTAATTTCTTCAACAACAACAATAAAAAAAAAATTAAAAAAAAATCCGGTTTTTGCCTCATCCTCATCCAATTCAATGTATGGTGGATTTCAATTTTGACATCCCCATTTGATCTAACATCTGACGGTTAGATGCACATGCAGATGATCCAATGGATTTCTTCTATAATTAATATTTAAAATATATAAGACAAAACTAATGAAAAATGACTTATGATCCCATTATTATAACCATGATTTCTAATATCAATTCTAATACACACAACCTTTACCAACGTTTTTTTTACTCACCCATCAAATATTAGTAAGGAAACTCATTCCCCATCACATACTAGTAAGAAAATAACATATCTAAATTTATCTAATATAGTAATTCAATTTGCAATTAATATCAACATCAGTGGATAAGCATGTCAGAAAAAAAATTTCTCTCTCTTCACCGAGAATCTTGGAGCTCAAAAAATGGCGATTTCCTCCAATGAACTCCACCTTCTGCAAGTTTTGATCCTTGTGATTAAATCATTGTAGAAGTCTGCTATTTCTGAACTTCTCCGCCGTCCAAGGACGGATCCTTGATCCTTCCCTTTGGGGTTGAGATTTATTAGCAGAGTTTCATTATTCGTCATTGTTTAAGTTTTATTTTCTTTTATTTTTTCTCCATGATTACTGGAAGATCAAAGCAGAGAAGAGATCGACTGAATAAATCCTTAGAGAAGACATGTCTTGATGAGATGATGAGCTCAGGGAGCGGATCTAGATTGAAGGAAGACATGTGGCCATAAAACAATCCAACTAGAGAGAAAGACTTTTTCTTTGGAAACTGATTTTTACGGATCTGTAAAGGTGTTGAAGATAACTGAACGAGGTTCTGGAGGGTTCAGTTCATGGCTCGCGTTTGATTTTTCAATGATTCCATGGATGATAAAGACTTTAGAAGATGTTGTTGTTCTAGGTGAAGACAAAAACAAATGGTCGAGGAGGCTTGGAGAAGATGTTTACTTGGATCAAATTCAAAATAATGAAGCAGATGAATACATTCGTTTCTCAAGATTTAGAAGAGCAAGTGAGGGTAAAAAAAATTAAGCATTTGTTTCCCTAGCGGACATCAAAGAACTTGCTAGAAATTACTAACTGAATCTTTGAAGGCTTTCATGTCAAGAGGAGTAATAATGGATTTATATGATCTCTTCAATCAAAAGAAAGATATCCTCCATTGCAGACTCATATAAGCCAAAATGGGAGATGGGGGCTGGTCAGAATATCTCATATAACTCCATGAAGAAACTTGGCTGGTTGTATAAAAAGGAAATTCAAGGCTAAAATATATTTGTCTTTTGAGGAAGTCAATAAGCTTATAGCTAAATTTGAGTTTGAAGAGGAAGAATGGAACAAGCTATTGAAGCCGATATATGGGAAACTAATGATGGTATGATTATCAAGATATGCAGAATGATTGGTGAAACAAAAACGTCCTCTAACTTTAAGGAAAAAGAGCAAAGTAAAAGGAACCAAATTCATACTACATCGAGGTCAAACAACAATTCATGGAAATGGAATATTGTGCATCACAGAGTCAATCCCGTTGATGGTATACATCAAAAATTCAAATGGATCAAAATAAGGGGTCTTCCCCTATAATGGTGGAGCTCAAATACTTTTGCTATGATTGGCCATGAGTTGGGAGGTTTAAACTCAATATCTTCGGAAACTATGTCTATTGATATGAATAGTAGAATTCATTTCTTTAGAATTGTTGTGAATGATGATTTTGATATTATCCCTGTGGCATTCTTGAAAAAAATAAAAGGGGAGAAGGTGGCACTGACTGCGGAATGGGATTGAAATTATTCTCCTACAGTTGTGGATTTAGAATCTGACTATCTTAGGAAAGTCCGAGATTTTGATTAATAAAAGATTTTGTGATGTCTTTGGGAGTTACAGAAAATTCAAATTCTGAGACTTTTCGCAGAATCATCTAAACAGGAGAATGGAGGGTCAAGATGAATCTAATCCTATGGTTATCTCAGCTGATAAGATTGTAGTCGTTCAAGGAGTAATTGTAATGACCCGTCCCTCCACCGATATTGTCCCCACTTAGCCACTGCGGTTATCCGGCAGTGTGGGGTTTTCAATGGGCATCGCTGCGGTAATCCAGCAGAAACTTCCCGGATGGGTCACCCATCCCTGGATTACTCCATCCCGAGCACGCTTAACTGTAGAGTTTTCTTCCAACTCTGGAGCCAATTGTGCTGAAAAGGCCTCGGTATAATGTAGACGTTCCTTGTCTCTTGTTTTACCAGTATCTGGCTTAACGGCCCAGCATACTCTCCTACCCGAGCACAAGCGAACCATCTCTAGTTGTATCCCAACTAACACCGATATTGTTCCCACTTACCCATTACGGTTATCCAGCAGTGCGGGATTTCTATTTGCACTACTGCGGTCATCCAGCAGTAGCTTCCCGATAGGTCACCCATCTTGTGACTACTCTCGGCCGAGCACGCTTAACTGAGAAGTTTTTACCACAACTCAATCAAGTGAACCCATCGGGCCTCTGATGTAATTTTAAAGTGGTAAGTAAGGTTGTAGTTCACTCGGACTTGTGAAGATTCGAGTTTTTAAATTTAATAAAAATATATACAAAAATATTACAAAGGTGCGAGAGTTACTGGGACTTAGGATTCCACCAAATTTCATTCATGTGATTCAAATAATAATTCCAATCAATTATAGCTCAAATATTAAAAAATATGGACTCTTATTCTTTGCCAAAAGTAGATTTTTGAAAGCAATGACTGTAAATCAAAAGCATGATGTATCAAAAATACATTGACCAAGCATACATCATCAAACAATATCACACCCATTCAATAAAAATCATAAATCAATTAAAAATCAATACAAATAGTCATAAAAGAATTATTAGAATTACCACATGCGTGAAATAAGGCTTCCTCCGTCATCCCAGTGTTGGGGTTTAGCTCCTCATATTAGAAATATTCTCAAAAGTTGATTTCATTGATCAAATAAGGTGTTTTTATTAGAAAGGACGAGCTATAGTTACAGAAAGCTTGTTGTAAGGAAGGTAATGGTCGCTGAAAGTATTAAGCAAAGACTGTCAAAAACGATAACAGCTTTCTGTAGTTGAATATAAGACTGCTTCTGCGACGGTTAGCTGTGGGTCGAAGTTCTTCATGTTATTTGCGACTGTTCGTTGTGCGTCTTATGTTCTTCGTGTTCTTCAGCTCCGCACCAGCAGAAAACAGCAGCAGGTAGCTTTCTGTTCGTCTTGATTTCTCACTCCTCAGCCCTTCTCAGCCCCCCAAACTCTCGACACCCCTTCTATATGACCCAACCAATCTATTTATATCAAAAAGAGCGATAAATCTCTCCAAAATCTTCCGAAATCTCTTTCTTTCTCTTCACGGCAAAGTTGCGGCAATTTCTTGTTTTAGAATTTCCACGCATATCTGGGCTTTCCTTTTGATTCTAAACTCTTCCTTAGATAGATATTAATCTTTGGGAAGAAAATCTTGCCTTTAATCTCTCTAAAATTTCCTAAAATCGGTCACACACGTGACTTTCCATATTTTGCTGTTGAGATCAAAACTCGTCGATTGAGCCCAGTTTAATCGATTTAAACACCCATGTTAGATTACTAGACCCATAAGGAGTCTACACTATGAAAATCAGAGGTTTAATCAACCTTAAACTCCTCCAAATCACTACCACCAAAACTGCCAGAAAACAACCTTCACGTTTTTGGTTTCCCGCCCAAATTCAGAATTTGAACGTGAAGGGGAAAGGTTACCCCTTATCCGTTGTTGGAGTCTGCATAACACTCGTCCCTTGGGTTGCATTTATCAACTTTTCGAGCCAATTTCGCCGCAAAAGCTTATTTCTCCAAAAAACACCTACAAAGAGGTAAAATACCAAAATAAGTACAAAAATGGATACTAACAATATACACAATAGAGATGAAAATAGACACATAAATGCGTTTATCAGCCTCGGTATAATGTAGCCGTTCATTGCCTCTTGTGAGACCAGCATCTGGCATAACCTCCCAGCATACTCTCCCACCCGAGCTCAAGCGAACCATCCCTAGTTGTATCCCAACTAATGATGTAATTTTAGATAGTGGTAAGAAATAGGGTTGTCGTTCACTCGGATTCGTAGAGATTAAAGTTTTTAAAAATACTAAATAAATATATACAAAGACTATTAACAATGGGCGAGAGGTACTGGGACTAAGGATTTAGCCAATCTTTATAACATAAGGTTCACTTATTTATTCTCAACGATTTTAGCTCAAGAAATATAAACATGGACTCTATTTTTGCCAAGGTAGATTCTCAAAACATTGATTGTAAATGTTAAGCATGGGACATCAAATCACCTAAGCTAAGCATGACCCATCTAATCAAATGACAACCAATTTAATCAAATCATATTTCAATTAATTTTAATGCAAAAGTCATAAAAAGAATAAAAATAAATTTACCCATGTATGAAGTTCGGCCTTCTCCGTCGTCCCAGTGTTGGGGTTTAACTCATCATGTCGAAAACACACTCAAAATATGTATTCATGGCTCAAAAAGTGTTTACAAGAAGAGAAAATAATGAAACAGGAAATCTGCAACAGCAAAGGTGCGTTACAGAACAACTGTTTCAACTCTCAACTGTTATGATGAAGATAATCGTTACAAATATGAAAATAAATGTTGCAGAATTGGATGAAGAAACTGTTACAATGAGGATAAATGTTGCAAACCAGTTGAAGAAACTGTTACAACGAAAATAAATGTTGCAAACCAGTTGAAGAAACTGTTACAACCAGTTGAAGAAACCGTCGCTGTTTCCCTGTTCTTCACGAACAGCAGCAGCAGCAACAACAGAGTTCTGAAAACTCTTGATTCACGCCTCCTGAGATCTCCTATCGACCCCAAACTCTCTACCCCCCTTCTATGTGATCCTAGGAACCTATTTATACATAATTGCGACATTGAATCTCCTCCATTAACTACAAATAATCTTCTTTTACTCGGGTATATTTTTTTCCATTTTTTTCATTGATTTTGATTTTCACGCATCTGAAGCTGTATTTATTTCCTTCTATACCTTCTTCACGCTCTATAATATCGATTAAATCTTCCAAGCACGTGCAGTACACGTTTAAATTTCTCACAACTCATGCAAGCTCATGTTTTTCCTCCAACTCCCTGTTTGGATTAAACCAAGTTATCCAGCCAAATTTGATCGATAAAATCACCCATACTAGCTTTCTATAGTCATATCACGTCTACCCACTAAGTTTCAGGGATTGAATCTCACTAAATCACGTCCAAATATCCGATTGAAATTCTGCTGTTAATGAAAATATTTTCCCGCCAAAATTCATTTTTTGAATTTGAGAAGAACATGTCCTCCCCCTAATCCTGCACGGGTGTCCCTTTAGCACTTGTCTTATGGGGTGCAAATAGTAATTTTTGGGCGTAGATAGTAATTTTTCTGGGGTCCCTCCGACACATTTCTGGGGTGCTTCCGGTGCATTTCTGGGGTGCCTTTAGTACTCTATCCTGGAGTGTAAAACACCACTTTTCGAGCCAATTTCGCCGCAAGAGCTTATTTCTCTAAAAATACCTACAAAGACATAAAATAACAAAATAAATACAAAATCGAACACTAACAATATATACAATTGAGACAGATTAGACACAATAATGCGTCTATCAACTAACACCGATATAGTTCCCACTTAGTGTGGGATGCAGTTATCCAGCAGTGTGGGATTTTTAACGGCACTACTGCGGTTATCCAGCATCATCTTACCGAGAGGTCACCCATCCTGTGACTACTCCCAGCCAAGCACGCTTAACTGAGAAGTTTTTTTTTCCCACAATTCAGTCAAGTGTACTCATCAAGCCTCGGTGTTAGGGAAGGACAAACCATTACTTATATTCCATTCGGCCAACCACTGCCGAATATCGGGGTATTACAATACCACCACCTTAAATTAGAGCCGACGTACCCTGCCCCTCATGAGAAGCACCTAGACCAACCCCGTCCAGCGTACCATCCCACCTTCGGTAGGGGACCCGTCGTCGGCTCTGATACCATTTTTAATGACCCGTCCCTCTACCGATAGTGTCCCCACTTAGCCACTGCGGTTATCCAACAGTGTGGAGTTTTCAATGGGAATCGTTGTGGTTATCCAGCAGAAACTTCCCGGGAGGTCACCCATCCCTGGATTGCTCCCGCCCAAGCACGCTTAACCGTAGATTTTTTGTCAACTCTGGAGCCAAATGTGTTGAAAAGACCTCGGTGTTAGGGAAGGACAAATCATTACTTATATTCCATTCGTCCAACCACTGCCGAATATCGGGGTATTACAATACCACCACCTTAAATTGGAGTCGTCCTCGGCTCCAGAATATATTCGCAAGCCTAGATATCCGACGTTCCCTTCCCCTCATGAGAAGCACCTGGACCAACCCCATTCAGCGTACCTTCCCACCCTCGGCAGGTGACACGTTGTTGGCTATGATACCATTTGTAATGACCTGTCCCTCCACCGATATTATCCCCACTTAGCCACTGCGGTTATCCGGCAGTGTGGGGTTTTCCACGAGCATCGCTACGGTTATCCAGCAGAAACGTCCCAGGAGGTCACCCATCCATAGATTGCTCCCGCCCGAGCACGCTTAACTGTAGAGTTTTCTGCCAACTCTGGAGCCAAATGTGTTGAAAAGGCCTCGGTGTTAGGGAAGGACAAGTCATTACTTATATTCCATTCGGTCAACCACTGCCGAATATCGGGGTATTACAGTAATAATGGAGATGATGTTAATGACACATCTGCTACATCTAACTACTTCGCTGAAGGTGAAAATAGGACATTGATGGAGAACACAGTGGTGGAGAACCTACTCGAAACCAAATGGGATGATCATAATGAGGTTGTCAACAACCTGTTGACTCTATTGTTAATCTTGCTTGTAGTTATGGACATATTACTGAAGATAATATCAAGTCTCTTAAAGAGAATATGACTCGGTTGGTGCTGAAATACAAGGGAAGATTCAGAAACAATGAGGCTGCAGAAGATGTTGATGTTGGTGATATTGGAGATGAAGAAAGAATGAATACAAGGGAGTTGTCTACTGTTAATGGAGTTTAAGATCCTCAACTAGAATGTTAGAGGATTAAACAACTTCTCTCAAGAACACTATTGCTGCTCAAAGATGTGTTGTTTGTCTAGTTCAAGAAACCAAAATTATGAAATTTTAAAATTGGTTTATTAGGAAATTATGGTACGATGAATACTTTGATTGGGATTATATTCCATCTGTTGGTGTCAGGGGTGGTATCTTATCAATTTGGGATAACATTAAATTCTCTAAAGGCAATGAGAGAATCTGCTATAATAATATCTCCATTGTTCTGTCCATTAGAGCTAATGGGTTCAAGTGGGCTATTACCAATGCATATAGCCCTTGTGGTTATGCTCCAAGAGTTGAATTTTGGGAAGATATGGGAGAAGTAAGAAGATGGTGGGAGGGTCCTATTTGTTTTGCAGGCAATTTTAATTCTTTGAGATCATATGAGGAAAGAAATAGAGGTACTGGTGATAGTAGAAACTCAACTTTTCTCAACAACTTCATTCTGCAACAAAAATTGGTGGACCAACCTCTAATTGGAGGATCTTTTACCTGGTCTAATAATCAGCAAGACCCATTATTATGTAAATTAGGTAGGTTTTTGTTTAGTATTGATTTTGATGAGGCATTTCCCAATGCTCTTCAAATTACACTAACAAGAACTATATCTGATCATAATCCCATTGTAGTCATCACTAACCCTTCTACAGGTAACAAACCTTACTTCAAGCTTGAGAAGAGATGGATTGCTCATAAGGATTTTATCAGCAGTGTGAAGACTTGGTGGGATTCCATGGTTTATAGTGGCGATGCAAGTACTATCTTCTTTCTGAAGCTACAAAATCTAAAGTTCTTCATAAAAGCTTGGGGATTACAGGAATTTGGGTCTGTGAAAAGAGAAGAGAAGTTGCTCACTAATTCTATAAGTGAACTTAAATTATTAGAGGAGAATGGGACTTACAACCTTAACAGTATGAGACAAGACTTCAAAGTAAACTGAAGTTGAAGAATGTAGAGAATATGGAGGAAAGGAATTGGTAATTAAGGGCTAAACAGAATGGGTTCAGGTGAGGTGATGCTAATACAAGCTACTTTCATAAAATAGCTAGTGCAATGAAGAAAAGGAACACTATAGCTAAACTTCAAATTGATGGTGTGGATTGTTTTGATCAAGATGTGATTAAGGAAGAAATTACGAATTACTATATTAATCTTTTTTCTATTAATAACAGCTCAACAATTACTATGGAACACTTAGAGCCTGTTTGGTACCATTTCCAAAAACAGTTTTCAAAAATAGTTTTCTATTGTTTTTAAAACAGACCCCTTTTCATTGTTTTCATTTTTTTTTAAGTGTTTTGTATGATTGTTTTCAAAAACATATTTTTGGAAACATATTATATCCCTTACTGCAGCCCCAACAATATAAACTTAATCACATAAGATCCTTGCTTTACTTCGTACAATTATATTTTTAGCCCCGAATCCAATCTATTAATCGAAAGGGGATGGAGGGTCGGTTTGAATCCTACTTTAAACATATTTTCAAAGGAGCAGTTAAAGTCAGGTTTTATAGAACCACCTTAGGAGCAAGGGAACCTGTATGAGAACTCGAACTCATAAAAAAAAATTAATATAAGGGAAAACTCCGAATCAAAATGCCACTTGTAATACATCATATGAATAGTTTTTGTTCGAGGGGCCTTGTGATGACTTGAAGAAAAAGTAGCTACAAACATCAAACTAACCTAATTTGAACTTTTCACTATCAGCAAGCATCTTCACCAAGAACAGAGGATACGAAACTATTGTTAACATAAATTTTTCAGTGAGAACATATATCAAACAGTTCACCTACATAAATCAGGGATAGCCCCATGTGGACACAATCACATCCTATAAATTTCTATCAAGATATAAGTTTCTATCAAGATAGAGGGAATACCTTAGATAGATGAAGTGATGAACAGAGACGAGATATTTTGATGTTTGTGTTTTTTGCAGGTGATATGCCGGTTGATGGAATTCTGTCAAAAACAGAGTTCAATCCTGGCTCCGAACGACCGTCAGTTAGAAAATTTATGTCGTCGATTTGAGACAATGAATAAGGTGAAAAATTATACCTGAATCCTATGAAAAATAGCATCTCCTTTGGATTTCTTCTCCATTTGTTTTTGAATGAAAATGAAAGAAACAATGAAAACGATAAAAAAAGTCGTTTTCATTTTTGTTGTTTTCCAAAATAAAAAAACGGGTAGAAAACGTTTTCAAAAAAACAGTTACCAAACACATTTTCTTAGCGTTTTCTGTTTTCTCTATTTTTGAAAACAGAAAACAGTTTTACAAAACCTACCAAACAGGCTCTTAAACTTTCCAAGAATTGATGATAACAGTAAGGAGTAGATGGAAAGAAGTTTTCATAAGATAAATTTTGGGAGGTAAGTAAGAAATTGGGTTGTAACAAATCACCAGGGCCTGATGGATTTTATTCTGAGTTTTATAAGAGTAGATGGAGCATAATCAAAGTGGATTTCATGAACATGCTCAATAATTTTCACAGGTATGGTTATATAGATTGGAGGCTTAACTGCTCTTTTATTACTTTAATTCCTAAGAAATAAGATACTTGTAATCCTAAGGACTTTAATCCTTTGAGTTTAATCAGTAGTTCTTACAAAATTATATCTAAAGTACTTGCTGAAAGACTTAAAGTAGTTATACCAAGCCTTATCTTTGACTATCAAGGTGCTTTTATAAAAGATAAACAAATATTGAATGGAATTCTTATTGCAAATGAGTGTGTTAATAGCAGAATTAAGTCCAAGAAACCATGGGTTATTTGTAAAATAGACATGGAGAAGGCTTTTGATAATGCTAATTGGAGTGCTCTCTTGAACATTCTCTCGAAACATGGTTTTGGTGCTAAATGGATCTCTTGGATTTATTGGTGTGTTTCTCCTGCTCATCTCTCTGTTCTGGTTAATGGGGCTTCTACAGAAAAATTCAAACCATCTAAAGACCTTAGACAAGGTGACTCCTTTTACCATATCTTTTCTTGCTTGTGGTGGAGATTCTTTCAAAACTCATGAATGATGCAGTTCAAAGATGTAATGATCCGTCCATCCACCGATATTGTCTCCACTTAGCCACTGCGGTTATCCGGCAGTATGGGTTTTCAACGGGCATCGCTGCGGTAATCCAGCAGAAACTTCTCAGAAGGTCACCCATCCCTGGATTACTCCCGTCTGAGCACGCTTAACTGCAGAGTTTTCTGCCAATTCTGGAGTCAATTGTCACTACACCAAAATCAGGATTTTATCACAGTGTAACCTGTCACAGTTTATTTTTCAGTCACTGATACACCTGTAATAAGTCCTGCAACAATTATAACTGTTAATAGAAAAATTATTTGTGATAATGATTAGGAATTTTAATTTTTTTTATTAGTACAATAATATTTGTTGACAATTATCCAGACAATCACAATTATAATCTAACATGATGTTTTCACCCACAAATTTCACCACATCTAAAACAACTCCAAATTAATAACACTTAGGATTTTTCTTGTCACTACTTTCGCAACATTTATACAAACTAACAATTTTATTTAATTTCTAAAAATCAAGATTTATTTATTTTTCTTTTTAATTTTCGTAATATTAGAAAACAAGATCAAGGCCAAGTCAACAAGTCATGACTTTGTAGGAAATTTGACTTTGACAAATACCAACATTTTCTCTCGATTTTGTCGACAAAACAACAACAGAAATATCTGCTTCTTGCGAAGATTTTATGAAAATTACAAGACTACCCTTATCTGAATAAGTGCAATAAAAATTCGGAAGCTTGTGAAAATGACGGATTATACCCTTACCGGAAATAAGTGCAATGAATATTGCGGAGACTGAAAATCACAAGACTACCCTTATCGGAAATAAGTAAAGTAAATATTACATATTGTGAAAATGACCATATTACCCTTACTATAAATAAGTACAATAAATATTATGGAGACTGTGAAAATGACCAGACTACCCTTATCGAAAATAAGTAAAGTAAATATTACAAACTGTGAAAATGACCATATTACCCTTACTGGAAATAAGTGCAATAAATATTATGGAGACTGTGAAAATGACCAGACTACACTTATCGGAAATAAGTTGAGTAAATATTACAAACTGTAAAAATGACCATATTACCCTTACTAGAAATAAGTGCAATAAAATATTCTGGAGACTGCGAAAATTACCTGACTACCCTTATCGAAAATAAGTAAAGTAAATATTACAAACTATTAAAATGACCATATTACCCTTACTGGAAATAAGTGCAGTAAATATTATGGAGACTATGAAAATGACCACACTACCCTTATCGGAAATAAGTAAAGTAAATATTACAAATTGTGAAGATGACCATATTACCCTTACTGGAAATAAGTGCAATAAAATATTATGGAGATCGTGAAAACCACCAGACTATCCTTATCGAAAATAAGTAAAGTAAATACTACAAATTGTGAAAATGACCAGAGTACCCTTATCGGAAATAAGTAACGTAGACATTACAGACTATAAAAATGACCATATTACCCTTACTAAAAATAACTGCAATGGAAAGTTAAAAAATGACCAGACTACCCTTATCGGAAATAAATAAAGTAAATATTACATATTATGAAAATGACAATAATACCCTTACTAGAAATTAGTGCAATAAATATTATGGAGACTATCAAAATGACAAGACAACCCTTATAAAAAATAAGTAAACTAAATATTATAGACTGTGAAAATGACCATTTTACCCTTAATGGAAATAAGTGCAATAAATATTTTGGAGCTTGTGAAAATGACCAGACTACCCTTATCGGAAATTATTAAAGTAAATATTACACACTTTGAAAATAACCATATTACCCTTACTAGAAATAAGTGTAATAAATATTATGGAGACTGTGAAAATGACCAGACTACCCTTATCGGAAATAAGTAAAGTAATATTACAGACTGAGAAAATGACCATATTATCCTTACTGGAATTAAGTGTAATAAGTATTATGGAGACTGTGAAAATGACCAAACTACCCTTATCGGAAATAAGTAAAGTAAATATTACAGATTATGAAAATGAACATATTACCCTTACTGGAAATAAGTGTAATAAATATTATGGAGACTGTGAAAATGACCAAACTACCCTTAATGGGGTGTAAGTGTATTACTTTTCCTGACAAGGGGGTGAAAGTATCACTTTTCCTGACACGTGGTGTGAGCAAATGTACCCCGGGTCAGCAAAAGTGATACTTTCACCCTGTGTCAGGAAAGGGGTAATATGGTCGTTTTCACTGTCTGTAATATTTACTTTAACTATTTTCGATATGGGTAGTCGGGTCATTTTCACAGTCTCCATAATATTTATTGAAATTATTTCCTGTAAGGGTACTATGGTTACTTTACTTATTTCCGGTAAGGGTAGTCTGGTCATTTTCACAGTCTCCACAATATTTATTGCACTAATTTCAATTAAGGGTAGTATAGTCATTTTCACAATGTGTAATATTTACTTTACTTATTTGTGATAAGGGTAGTCCGGTCATTTTAACAGTCTCTATAATATTTATTGCACTTATTTCCAGTAAGGGTAATATGGTCATTTTCACAGTCGATAATATTTACTTTGATTATTCATGGTAAGGGAAGTCTGGTCATTTTCACAGTCTCCATAATATTTATTGCCCTAATTTCCAGTAAGGGTAATATGGTCATTTTCACAATCTATAATATTTACTTTACTTATTTTTGATAAGGGTAATCTGGTCATTTTCACAGTCTCCATAATATTTATTGCACTAATTTCCATTAAGGGTAGTATGGTCATTTTCACGGTTTGTAATATTTACTTTACTTATTTGCGATAAGGGTAGTGTGGTCATTTTAACAATCTCCATAATATTTATTGCTCTTATTTCCAGTAAGGGTAGCATGGTCATTTTCACAGTCTGTAATATTTACTTTACTTATTTCCGGTAAGGGTAGTCTGGTCATTTTCACAATCTCCATAATATTTATTGAACTAATTTCCTGTAAGGGTAATATGGTCATTTTCACGGTATGTAATACTTTCTTTACTTATTTCCGATAAGGTTACTCTGGTCATTTTCACAGTCTCCAATTTATTACCTTTATTTTTGGTAATGGTAATATGGTCATTTTCACAGTCTGTTATATTTACTTTAATTATTTTGATAAGGGTAGTCTTGTCATTTTTACAGTCTCCATAATATTTATTGCACTTATTTCTAGTAAGGATATTATGGTCATTTTCATAGTATGTAATATTTACTTTACTTATTTCAGATAAGGGTAGTCTGGTCATTTTCACCGTCTCCATAATATTTATTACACTTATTTCAAGTAAGGGTAATATGGTCATTTTCACTATCTATAATATTTACTTTTCTTATTTCTGATAAGGTTAGTTTGGTCATTTTCATAGTCTCCAATTATTTACCTTTATTTAGTAAGGGTAATATGGTTATTTTCACAGTCTGTAATATTTACTTTATTTATTTCTGATAGGGTAGTCTGGTCATTTTCAAAGCCTCAATAATATTTATTACACTTATTTCCAGTAAGGGTAATATGGTAATTTTCAAAGTGTGTAATATTTACTTTAATAATTTCCGATAAGGGTAGTCTGGTCATTTTCACACTTTTCATAATATTTATTACACTTATTTCTAGTAAGGGTAATATGGTCATTTTCAAAATATGATAAATTTCATTTTAAGTTCATCCGAATGAGAAACTCTGGTCTAACTCTATTAATCTTGGAACGTGGGATGCTCAAATCTGATAAATTTCATCTTCAGTTCATCAAAATGAGAGACATTGGTCTAACTATAGTAATTTTCGAACCTGGGATGTTCAAATCTTATAAATTTCATATTCAATTCATCTGAATGAGAAAGTCATGTCTAACTCTAGTAATCTTTGAACGTGAGATGTTCAAATCTTATAAATTTCATCTTCGGTTCATCCGAATGAGAAACTCAGGTCTAACTCTAGTAATCTTCGAATGTGAGATGTACAAATCTGATAAATTTCATCTTCGCTTCATCAGAATGTGAAACTCAGGTCTAACTATAGTAATATTCGAACCTGGGATGTTCAAATCTGATAAATCTCATCATCAGTTCATCCGAATGAGAAATTAAGGTCTAACTCTAGTAATCTTCGAACCTTGGATGTTCAAATCTGATAAATTTCATCTTCCGGTTCATCCGAATGAGAAACTCAGGTCTAGCTCTAGTAATCTTCGAACCTGGGATATTCAAATATGATAAATTTTATCTTCGGTTCATCCGAATGAAAAACTCGGGTCTAACTATAGTAATCTTCGAACCTGGGATGTTCAAATATGATAAATTTCATCTTCGGTTCATCAGAATGTGAAACTCAGGTCTAACTATAGTAATCTTCGAACCTGGGATGTTCAAATCTGATAAACTTCATCATCAGTTCATCCGAATGAGAAACTCAGGTCTAACTCTAGTAATCTTCGAACCTTGGATGTTCAAATATGATAAATTTCATCTTCGGTTCATTCGAATGAGAAACTCAGGTCTAACTCTAATAATCTTCGAACCTGGGATGTTCAAATCTTATAAATTTCATCTTCGGTTCATTCAAATGAGAAACTCAGGTCTAACAATGATTGCGCAACACTCGTTCTGGCTATCGCACAATGATTGCGCGACATTCTCTCTGGCGTATTGCACAATGATTGTGCAATATTCTCTTTGCCAAACCTCTCTGGCCTGATGCACAATGATTGTGCAATATTGGCTCTAGGCCAATTGTAAACATAATGCATAATGCTTGCGCTGCAACGCCCAAGGCCATCTACCCAACTGGCCTAATGCATCATTTGATGCGAGATTTGGCACTTAGCCAAATGCAAAACATAATGCACTATTTTGGCGCGATATTGGCCTTAAGCCAATTTACTTCTTACCAAGCAACGGAAGCTTTTGATGAAGCTTCATCTCAGGCCATGGCGCATCTTTTATGCTAAAAACACAGGGTGTTACATTATTCACCCCTTTAAAGAATTTCGTCCCCGAAATTCAAAACAAAAACTATTGTGGACAATCTCTTCGGTTTGGATTCATGAACAAAAGTCCCATACCAGATGCTCAGAAATCACCGGTTTCTTCAGTTTGTCATGGAACATCGGTTAGAGCACTGCTCGGTCGAACTCGCAAGCGTTGCTATCTCAAGCTTGTTTGTCAAGTTTAGTTGTCAAAACTATAAGTATTGATTTCTAGTCTACTTATAGTTATGTCTCGGATTAGGATAGAATGTATAGTTTAGCTTTAGATTTCACGACGTTCATCGAGACTTTACATTATTGAGACAAAAGTCGTATAACAATATTCTATCTATTGTGAAACTCAGAAGTCTATTTTATTCTATCTCCCATTGTGACAAAAGTCGTATAGCTATATAGACTTTACATTATACACGTTTGATATTTTAAGCTGAGTTTAACTCGCTTATATCTTTCTCGGAATATGTGTTGGAAATATTTTTGCTTTAACTACGTTCATCATTATTCTTTACGAAAGTCAAAAGATGATCATGTCAAAATCACCTAGTAACATCTTACATGATTTTTGTGAGACAATCATTTGATGTAGACTCGGAATGTTTCGTATTGATCATTCGATCACTTGAAAATTGCTTATAAGCTAATAGTTTGTGTGAGACAGCTATTGTCATCTTCTAAGAATGTTTCAATGATTGAAATGGGAGCTAAGAGCTAAAACTCATGTCTGAATACATTACGGTTTTTGTACTTAGTGTACAAACTGTCTTGTTGGAATTCAGGACCGGAAGTTAAGTTTGTATACCCGTTCGCAAACTTATTCAACTGTTTAAGTCAGGGTACTTAAGTTTGCATACCTTTTCGCAAACTGATTTAACTGTTGAAGTCCGGGAACCAAGTTTGCGTACCCGTTCGCAAACGGTTTCAACTGAGTTCGGTACGGAGCTAACGTTTGCGTACCCCTTTGCAAACTGTCGGCTTGTGAACAATGTCTGGAACTTAAGTTTGCGTACCCGTTTGCAAACTTAAGTGGTTCAGGTTCTTAAATCGGTTAAGTATGATTTCATACTCATGAACAAATACATTTATAAATTAAGGAATGCAATCTTTGCAAACCGTGGCTAAATTGTTCATGAACTGATTCTTTTGAATCAAACCGATTTTGCTTCAATTGTGTCTTGTATACTTCTATGAGAATATAAACAATTGAACAACTCTATGAGTAACACAATTAGATTTATTTGATTATCAATTGATCTATAAGTGTTAAGATGAACATGGTTAATACAAAAGTGTTCATATAGATAACTTTGGTTAACTGTTATTGAGCCAACTCAATATACACGTTTAGGTACGGTTACCCATATCTAAATGAAGGTATATTTCATTTGTGTGTAACAAGCTAAAGACCATCTAACGGTTGAAAGATATTAGCTTGAATCTTAAATCAGGTTTCATATAATGGTGAATATTGATTGCTTTGTTCCAAAGTTATCAAACCATGATTTGAAGACTATATAAGGGAGAACTCTAGCAACTGGGAAACCTAATCCCCATACCTCCTGTGTGATACTAGTTGTGACTAGAGTCGATTCTCCTTTAACCTAGGTTTTTTCTAAAACCATTATAGGTTAACGACTTAAAGACTTCATTGGGATTCTGAAGCCATACCCAACTATTTTCTCTGTAGTTGCGTGTTCTGATCTTACTTTGTTCTATCGTATTGAGTACTATCTTCTCTGAGATTTGCTCGAGGTTTATCTCCGATAAGTAAGATATAAAAAGTAATCACAAATCTCTTCGTCTCATTCTTTGTGATTCTGCAATAACTTGTTTTACTACCATACGATTAAGATTATTGTGAGGTGATTGATAATACTAGGCTGTTCTTCGGGAATATAAGACCGAATTATAAATTGGTTCCTGTTCACCTTGATTTATCAAAAGACGGAACAAAAACTTTGTAGGTATTTCTGTGGGAGACAGATTATACTATCTATTCAAATAGGCTTTTCTGTGGAAGACAGATTTGTTTATCAAGTCTTCGACTTTGGGTAATAGTAACTCTTAGTTGTGGGTGAGATCAGCTAAGGGAATCAAGTGCGTAAAGTCCTGCTGGGATTTAGAGGAGTAAGGAACGCAACTGTACCTTGATCAGTGTGAGATTGTATAGGGCTCAACTACATTCTAGTCTGAAGTTAACTTGTAGTAGGCTAGAGTCTGTAGCGGCTTAATACAGGGTGGTGTTCAAATCTGGACTAGGTCCCGGGGTTTTTCTGCATTTGCGGTTTCCTCGTTAACAAAACTTCTAGTGTTTGTGTTATTTCTTTTCCGCATTATATTTTCTATATAATTGAAATATCACAGGTTGTGCGTAGTTCAATCAATTGGTAAATCCAACCTTTGGTTGTTGATTGAAATTTATTGACATTTGAGCATTGGTCTTTGGTACCGTTCAAGTTGTTTTTCATAATAATCAGGCTCGTGAATTTCTATCTGTTTGATTTGCTGATTACGTTGAGAAACAGAAATATAACTCTTGGATACATTTTCCTTGATTGAGTCTGACTGTCTAGTTGATTCTCTTGGAATTATATTGGAGTTAGTCCATACAGAATGCCTAAACGAAATATTGGGTGTGGTTATTGTACCCCCGCTTTTTCAACATCAATTAGGACCTTCTGAGCAAACGTCACATACCGCATACTCATGAATCCAAAAAGAGCCTACAACGTTACCAAGAATCTCAATTAGCCAGTTGCCAAAAGGATATCTCAAGCATGTATCCCAAGGGGCGTCCCATACCACCACTCAGGAATCCCTAAAGTTCGCAAGTGGTAACTGTCATCGAAATGACAAGCCAAATCTTAATGCAGCACTGTGAGGAACCAACTCTAATGCCAGTGCAGTGGGATGCAAGCCACCGTCCCGGACGGATTTCCATTTACCCATCGTAATGGGTTGCTAGCCAACCTGACAACACACACCGTCCCGTACGGGTAAGGGGTGATCAATCCCTATGCCAGTGGTAGTAGGATACCAGCAAACTGTCCCAGACAGCACCGTCCCAGACGGATTTTCTAGCAAACTCACAACACTTAAACAAGCTCAACTCGATTCGCAAAGTAACTGGCCTAGCAGTTAGAAACCGTTTCAGCGTTAAGTTGGCCTACTCTCCAACTTTATTTCCTTTTGAAGGAAAAATACTCGTTGACGAGTCCAGTTCGCACAGTCCCTAGAGTTATCTCGGAACTTTCTCTGATACCAACTGTGACGGACCGAAAAATAACGCCTGACGCGCCTTGGGCGCACAGGCCATAACTTCCCTGATGCGCCATGTTGATGCTACAGTCCGGGCCTTAATGCCAGGCAAATGCACGTTCATTTTCCCTTGCAAGCATGCTCGTGGAGCATGATGCAGCTAACTTAATTATCTTCCACACCGTTCCAATCTTACTCTTGTCCGCAAAAGGGTATAAAGCCTTCAGTGATGAATTTCCTATCTAGCTGAGCGATCGTCACACTACCAAATCTTGTCCATGCATAAGGCATAATCCTTGGACTTAGGCATATGCCGCTCCAATCCTATTGCCATTTCCTTACTGCGCTTACCAACTTTATGTAGCTTGATAGGAAGTATGAGCATCTATTTGCTGGCATGCAACTAAGCCTCATCAAGCTTGCCCACAATCATCTCTTGTATTGAACTTCCGAGCCAGATGATATGAGAGGCCAGAATGCCGCAATCACCTCTAAATTAGATGATATGAGCGACAAAGTGCTGGACCGGCAATGCTGCAACTCATTGCGGCTGCCTACATACCCTTCCCTACTCTAAAGGGATCAAGCACATAACGTAGTTCATCCTCGAAGGGATAACAACTTAATCCAAACTCGTTTGCAAGGTCGTGGCCAAGCAATAATGGTGATGGCCTAGTCCATATAGGCCGTTCCGTCAAGATGCACAATAATTATGCATTATCGGGTGTGCAACATGGCATAGTGATGCCTTCGCATCATATACCCCATTGGAAAGGCTACGCAACTATAAATGAGGCTTACGCATCATTTATACTCTTTCGGCTAAGTTATGAAGCTTACTTGGTACATAGTCCGCATATGCACCTTCAACCAACTACCCCTCCCTATATATGTTAAATTGTAATTTCTACAAGTTAGAAAAGGGGAGCATATTGACATGATTGATGCACTATTCATGGCCATTGCCATATGTATTTCTGAGTAACCGGCAATGATTGCCGAGTTTACCTCAGTGTTGCACAATATCCCTTTTGTCGGCTCGTTCTGTCATATTGCACAATGATTACGCAACACTCGTTCTGGCTGTTGCACAATGATTGCGCAACACTGGTTCGGGCTATCACACAATGATTGCGTCACATTCTCTCTAGCATATTGCACAGTGATTGTGCAATACTCTATCGGCCATCCCTCTCTGGCCTGATTCACAATGATTGTGCAATATTGGCTCTATGCCAATCGTCCACATAATGCGTAATGTTTGCGCTGCAACGCCCAAGGCCATCTACCCAACTGGCCTAATGCATCATTTGATGCGATATTTGGTCCTTAGCTAAATGCAAAACATAATGCACCATTTTGGCCCGATATTAGCCTTAAGCCAATCTACTTCTTACCAAGCAACGGAAGCTTTGGATGAAGCTTCATCTCAGGCCATGGCGCATCTTTTAGTATGCGCCATGCTAAAAACAGATGGTGTTACATAACAAGATTATTCATCGTTCTTTCTTTATTTGAGAACCTAAAAAGGTATGAAGTTGAATTTAGAGAAAAGTTCAATGGTAAGTATAGGGGTTGGCCATGTTATTAATCAGTTAGCTAAGGAACTGGGATGTAAAACTGAAGCCTTACCTATGAAGTATCTAAGTCTTCCGATTGGAGCTAGCTCTATAAATGTTTCTATTTGGGAAGTTGTTTTAGAAAGGATGGAGGTGCGACTTTCTTCATGGAAAAAGAAATTTATTAACAAAGCACGCAAATTAGCATTGATTAAAGGGTGTCATTCAAGCTTACCAGTATATTTTTTTATCACGGTTTCATCTTCTTTTCAGTTTTGAGAAGAGGATGATTAAGTTGATGATAAATTTTCTTTGGGGTTCTGTTGAAGGAAAGAAGAAGATGGCTTGGGTGGCTTGGGATGGGGTTAACATCTCTAAGAAGAAAGAAGGATTAGGTGTTAAAAACCTTAGACTTACTAATAAAGCTTTACTATGCAAATGGCTTTGGAGTTATGCAACTCAAAGAAATACTTTGTGGAGAAAGATTGTACAGCAAAAATGTTGTACTGTTCTCAGTACAAATTGCAATCAAATCCAATAGATAAGAGAGATATCAAAGATAGACAGGGAAGAATTTAGACGAATAAGAGAGGGTTTAGACGAAATAGGAAGAAGAAGATAGATGAAATATGGTTCAAATGAACGCAGTTAATGGAAGAAGGTTTATTCATTCAACATGACTGTCTCTCTCTATTACAGATTAAATATCACCAATCAGGTGCCCTAACATCAACCATTCTAAGACAGACACGTGGCTGCATCTGCTAAGCCAGCAACTCACTAAATGGACCACTACTGAGCAATTACAATGGAACCCGGAATATTGCTCTGGGCACCCCCTTCAATATAAGCTAGGTACATGACATTGCACTCCTCTTAAAGCTGATCCTTGTCCTCAAGGATCAAGGATTGGAGAGTGAACAACCATAAATTTAGGAAAGTGAGCTGCAATATTTGACCTGTCCTCCCAAGTGGCATCCTATGGAGATGAGTTATTCCATTGAATGAGCAGCTGCAACACTTCTCTGTTCTTCTGTGTAACTGTCCTGGTGTCCAAGATGCTCTCAGGTTGCATTATGATCTGTCCTGCATGATCAACTACAGGTAAAGTTGGTGAAGGAATGAGGGATTGACCAATCTGTTTCTTTAACTGAGAAACATGGAAGACTGGGTGAATTCTGGCACTTGCTGGAAGGTCAAGCTTGTAAGCCACGGCTCCAATCTTCTGTGAGATAGTAAATGGCCCATAGTATTTGGCAGAAAGCTTGAAATTCTTGCGCAATGCTACAGATGCTTGCCTGTAAGGTTGAAGTTTTAAATAAACTCTGTCACCAACCTCAAAAACTCTATCTACTCTGCTCTTGTCAGCAAAGAATTTCATTCTTTCCTGTGCCTTCTGTAATGTTTATTTGAGTACATCAATCATAGCATCTCTTTTTTTTTAGGTAGCTCTCCACTGAAGCTACTGAGGTGACTGATGTCGAGGGAAATGCTAAGTGTGGTGGATTGTAACCATAAAGGGCCTTGTCATCTTCAAACTAGTATGGTAACTAGTGTTATACCACCATTCTGCCAGAGTTAACCATTGGAACCACTTCTTTGGCATATGACCTGTAACACACCTCAAATAATTTTCCAGACAAGCATTAACTCTCTCTGTTTGCCCATCAGTCTGTGGGTGGTAAGCTGTACTCAGGCTCAGGTGAGTACCTAGTGCTTTGAAGAGGTCCTGCCAAAAATTACTTGTGAACACCTTGTCCCTGTCAGACACAATAGATGCTGGTAATCCATGCAACTTAAACACTTGGTTCAAGAAGACTTTTGCTACACTAGATGCTGTATAAGGATGTTGTAACCCAATGAAATGGCTATATTTAGTCAGCCTATCCACCACTACAAGTATGACAGTTCTTCTATCACTCATTGGGAGCCCTTCAATAAAATCCATGGTGATATGTTGCAATGCTTAGTCTGGGACAGCTAATGGTTGAAGCAGTCCTCCAGGAAATTGATGACCTCCATTGTTTCTTTGGCAGACATCACTAGAAGATACATAAGAGAGTACATCTTTTTTCATACCTGGCCAATAAAAGTAGCTTTTAACCCTCATGTAGGTAGCCTGAATTTCTGAATGACCACCTATAGCTGAAGCATGAACTGACTATAGAATAGTATTTCTGCTGTTGTTGCTGCTTCACACATACAATCTGTTCTTGTACCTTAGCACCTCATCAGTATAAGTATAATTCTCTACAGTTGTAGGTACTAAAAGCAATTGAGAAATTAGTTGTTGTGCCTTTACATCTATAGAATATCTGTTAACCTATTCTTGAGTCCAGTGAAGCCTTGATAGTGTTAGTGTATTACAGCTAGCCTCTGGATGTGGCCTCCTTGATAGTGCATCTGCAACAATATTTTTTGTTCCCTTCTTATACTTGATTTCATAATCAAAGCCAAACAACTTCATTAACCATCTTTGCTGCAGTACTGTAGTGATTTTCTGCTCCAAGAAATACTTAATGCTTTGGTGGTCTGTTTGAATAATGAATTTACCTCCTTGTAGATAGTGCCTCTTTCTAGTTACTGCCATCACAACAGCCAATAGCTCCTTGTTATAAGTAGAGAGATCCATTGCTCTAGGCCCCAATGGTTTGTTGTAATAAGCTATGGGTCTGCCTTCTTGGGTTAAGACAGCTCCAATACAATTGTTTCTTGCATCAGCTTCCAAAGTAAATTACTTGGTGAAGTCTGGTAGTGCTAGTACTAGAGTCTTGGTCATGGCAAGCTTCAATTGTTCAAATGCTTGAGTAGCTTCATCTGTCCAGAGGGAGGAGTTCTTCTTCAAAAGGTTAGTGAGTGGTCTGCAAATGGCTCCATAACCTTGGAAAAACTTTCTTTAATACCCAGTAAGACAAAGAAATCCCCTCAGCTCTCTGATGTTACTTGGAAGTGACCAATCCTTCATACTTGCAATTTTGTTTGGGTCTGCAGCTACTCCATTTGCTATGACAATATGGCCTAAGTACTCTAGTTCCCTTTGGCCAAAGTAGTATTTAGATAGCTTGACATACAACTGGTGTTTCCTTAGTAAGGAGAATACAATGTGAAGGTGCTCTAGGTGTTCTTGCACTGATGAGTTGTAGACCAAAATGTCATCAAAAAACACTAGCACAAACTTTCTCAAGTAAGGCTGAAATACCTCATTCATAAGGGCTTGAAATGTGGCTGGAGCATTTGTGAGCCCAAAGGCCATCACCTTGAACTCATAATGACCTTGGTGGGTTCTGAAGGAAGTCTTGTAAATATCTGGTCCATAAACTCTGATCTGATGGTATCCAACCCTGAGATCAATTTTTGAAAATATGAAGAACCCCTGTTGCTCATCCAGCAATTCATCAATAATGGGTATAGGAAATTTATCTTTTATAGTAATCTCATTGAGCCTTCTATAGTCTACACAAAATCTCCATGAGTTGTCATTCTTCTTGATTAACAATATCGGAGAGGAAAATGGACTGTGGCTGTTTTGTATAATTCCAGAGTGTAGCATCTCCTTAACCAATTGTTCAACAACTCCCTTTTGTATGTAAAGGAATTTATAAGGCCTAAGGTTAACTGGTTCTGAATTTGGTTCCAGTGGAATTGAGTGATCTAAGCTTCTGGTGGGAGGTAACTGTTTTGGCTCATCAGATATGTCTTGAAACTCTTGAATGAGTTTTGTAATGGGTTCAGGGACTGAGGTTGGAATTTCATAAAGTGATATTGAAGATAGTTGTCCCGTGAGCCCATGGGAAGTTTTTGATAATAAATTTTTAAAATCATTGCAACTCATCATCTTGAGTCACCTTCTAAGTAGTCCCTTGCAGAGTAATCTTCTTCCCTTGGTGAATAAATAAAATGCATAGTTTAGATAGATTAAACATTACATCTCCTAGCTTCCTAAGCCAATCAGCACAAAGCACCATATCACACCCTCCTAAAGGTAGCATCCTTAAGTTCCCAGAGAATTTGTGACCCTGCATTAACTATTGTAGCTGAGAGCAAACACCAATACTGACAGTTCTGTTTCCATTAGCTACAGTAACTAACATGGGAGCTGTTTGTTCTGTATGACACTTTAGAGCCTTGACCAAAGCACAATCAATGAAATTATGGGTGCTTCCTGTGTCAATTAGAATTGATATCTTCTTCTTTTTAATTATACCTGGTATCCTGATTGTGTCTCCATTTACATGGCCAGTGAGAGCATGTAGGGATATTTCCATGTCAGACTCAACTGGAGATTCCACAGCTTCTTCATAAACTTCATCCTCCACCTCTTCATAAGATTCTGGTTGCTCTACTTGCACCATGAACAATTGCTATCTCTTGCAGACATGGCCTGGATTGTACAAAACATCACAATTGTAACACAAACCTTTATCTCTTCTTGCCCTCATCTGTTCTTGTGTCGTATCGGGGGACTTGATTTTGGGGTTGTATTACCAGATCTTGGTGTAAAAGGAGAAGAAGCTGTAGTAGTAGGTTGAATTGGCTTAGGTGGAAATTGAGGAGCAGTAGCTTGATATGTCATGATGTTGGTAAATGAATTAGTAAAAGATCTTTGGAATGGCCTTGTGGGCTTAGCTTTTTGCACACATTTATGTTCTTGCATTCCAGCTAGTGAAAAAGATTGTAAAAGGGTAGCAGGATGAAACATGAGCACATAATTTTTTATTTCAGTCTTCAATCCACTGATAAAACTCATCACAAAGTATTGTTCAGTTAAATGAGGGTTACTGCTCAGCATAAGAGCCTTAAGAGCTTCAAATTGTTCAAAATACTCCTCTACAGTGGTGATTTGACACAGTTTATTAAAACTCCCAATAAAATTATCATCCACCGGATTTTCGAATCTAGCACATACTCCATCTGATAATTCTCTCCATGATAAAAAAGGTTTGCTAATTTGAAAATTAAGGAACCACTTATCATCCTTACCTTCTAAATAGATGGAAGCCACACTGACCTTCTGATTTTCCTCAGTATTGTGGATTTGAAAGTACCTTTCACTCTTTTGAACCCATCCACGCGGATTCTCCCCATCAAATCTAGGAAAATCAAGCTTTTGAGTACGCTGCTGCTTAGTATAAGATGTCTCTCCTGCAAAGCCATGACCAAATTGATTGTTACCTCCTGGTGGTGTAAATCCAGGCGTACCCAAAATTCTGTCACCATTGTTGCATCTAGAAGCTTGAAGTAGCTCAGCCATTTGACTGGTTAGTAGATTCAAACTGTTATTCGTGTGTTCTTGAAAGGCCTTCGAATCAGTCGATTGTTCATCTAATTGTTGACTCATCTTTGTTACTTTAGTATCAAGATCATTGAATTTTGCTAAAAAAAATTCTGTGGAAATCAGATAGCTCTTTGGGTGTAAAATTGTTGGTACCCATGATTGAAGAAAGAAACGGCTCTGATGCCAAATGTACTGTTCTCAGTACAAATTGCAATCAAATCCAATAGATAAGAGAGATATCACAGATAGACAGGGAAGAATTTAGACGAATAAGAGAGGGTTTAGACGAAATAAGAAGAAGAAGATGGATGAAATCTGGTTTAGATGAACGCAGTTAATGGAAGAAGGTTTATTCATTCAACATGACTTTCTCTCTCTCTATTACAGATTAAATATCACCAATCAGGTGCCCTAACATCAACCATTCTAAGACAGACACGTGGATGCATCTGCTAAGCCAGCAACTCACTAAATGGACCACTACTGAGCAATTACAATGTCACCCAGAATAGTGCTCAGGGCACCCCCTTCAATATAAGCTAGGTACATGAAAAATGTAAAGAAAATCTGGATATTGCAATGCCTTCAGAAGAACCTAATGTTCAAGGACGAAGCTTATGGAAGAATGTTACATATATGGTTGCTGATGTGCAACGTATTGTGACCTTCAGGCTTTTGGTACGACAAATGGGTGGATAGAGGTTGCCTAAAAGATCTTTTTCCTGTGATCTTTAAGGCATGCAAAAAGAAACAGACTACGGTTGCTGAAATGATTACAAAAGGGAGATGTGAAGGAAGTTTCAAATCTATCTTAAACATGAATTAACAAATGGAGTGGGATTTATTAAAGAGATACTTGGGTTATGCTCCTGTTCTTGGGGAAGAAGAAGATGAGATCATTTTTGTAGTCAATTTCAGCTCCAAGTTTTGTTACGAAGTTTTTGAAGAAAACGTTGAACAGTGCAGTTATGAAAAAATTTGTGGTTGAAAGATATTCCGAAAAAAGTAAGTTTCTTGCTCTGTACGGTATTCAATAATTCTCTCCCTACAAGAACTATGCTTTGTCATCGTGGTGTTAACCTGGAATCGGACCTGTGTGTTTTCTGGAATGGTGCTAGGGAAATAGATAATCACCTGCTTATTCATTGTAGATTTTCATTTGAGGTATGGGATTACTTCATCAAATCTTTCATCATTTCCTGGCCTCTTCCTTCTACTATCATTCAACTCTTTACTGCTTGGGAGTGGAATGTTCTTAGAGGTAGATGTAAGTCTGTTTGGAGTGTAGTTCACTATGCTATTGTTTGGACCCTGTGGAATGAAAGAAATAGCAGGGTGTTTGGAGGAAGGAAGAGGCCTGTGGAGGAAATTATTATCTTGATCAAACAAACAATTGTTTTATGGAAATGTGACGATGATGTTTTCAAATTTGTAGATACCAACCCAGTTCTGCATTATTGGGAAACGGTATTACATATGTACTATAGTCCGTATGACTTAAACCTTGTAACTTTGTTCTCAGCCTTTGCCTTTTTCTGAACTCGCGATTGGGGATACTTGAACTAACTGGGGGATATAAATTACTTCCCCAACCAATAGTGTCTGCTAAGGGGTGTTTTTGGGGGCAAAAATACTAAAATACCCTTCCCTCAAAATAAAAATCAAAAACTTAAAATCAAAAAACAAAAAACAAAATCATATCCCCCATTTCCATCTTCACCTCTTATTAATCTCTTTTAGGGTTAGGGCTTTGAAACCTAAATATTCCCAAATTTTCTAAATTTTCCCCACTCCCTTTCAAATTCTCTTCTCCTTCTCTGCCGGCTCCTCACTTTGAAATCGATTTTTTTTTTACATTCGGAAGTGATGAAGACCATGCCGGAAGTGATGAACACCTTGCCGGAAGTGATGAAGACCATGCCGGAAGTGATGAAGACCTTGCGGTATAGATGAAGACCATGTCGGTAGTGATGAAGACCGTGCCGGAAGTGATGAAGACCATGCCGGTAGTGATGAAGACCATGTCGGAAATATTTTTTTTTTACATCGCCGGAAGTGATGAAGACCATGCCGGAATTGATGAAGACCATGCCGACATTCTTGGTAACTAACATTCAATGCCGTAACTAAATGCCGGCATGCCCGATAGAAATCTATCAATGCCGGTAGTCAAGTGAATTTTTTTTTAATTTTCTGGATACTTTACATCATGTGCCGGCAAAGAAATTTAAGCAACATACTATGCCATTAGCAGTACTGGTATGCTCGAGAATTAACTAACAGTGCCGGCAGTGGACTGATTAAAACCAGAAAACGGAATAGGTTTTGAATTAACTAACATAAAAGCAGGTCGAACACAGCCGGAAGGGGCTACGCCCCCCAGACCCCCTGGATAGCGGTAGGTAAAAAACAACTTTTGTACCGGCATAGTTTTTTGGTTGAATACTATGCCGGCTTGAATTTCAAAATGGGGGATAAGCTCGGTGCCGGCATGGACGTGGTATGAATACCCATACCGGCAGGGTATTCATACCAACGTCCATGCCGGCACCGAGCCGGTATGGGTATTCATACCACGTCCATGCCGGCACGGAGCTTTTTCAGCTATAAAAATGGTGGGTTCAAAGAAAAAAAATCAAATTTTCAACCTCTTAGCAGCAATTCTCTGTTCACAATCATCCTCCATTTTCACCAAAAAAAATTCCCTCTCAAATACTTTTTCCCTCCTTCTACTCTCACCTCACTCACCCAAATACAAATAAAAATACACACTAATCATTTAACAAATACTTAAGATTTTTCCTAATTATAATTAAACATTAAACCTGATTAGTGAGGGGTAGATTAAGAATTATATAAAATACTTAGATAAGGGGTGACCCTGATTTGATATTTAAATCCAATTTTTGTCCTTTTTCTCTATCCCCAATTAGTTTTAGTATCCCCCAATCGCGCATTCTTTTTCTTTTAATACAACATTTTTCTTTCGAAAAATATAAAAAAAACATGTCGAAAAAGAATAATTGTTAACTTGGCAGACATAAATATTCATCCGAACTTCTACCATGCACCCGTATCCAATCCATTAGCGTACTGACAGGGTTCACATCCACATATTTGATCCCCAAGAGCTCATCCCTAGGTGACTATCTGTTTAGGACTCTTTCTTGAATTATCCTTCCAAACATGCTCCAAGAATTAGGTTACTCCTAGAATTAGAACCATTAGGATCCTGATTCCTGAAGAAAACCCAAGGCCCTATGAGGACTCCTTGTCGAATGAGGTCTCCCAAGAGTTACCAAAAAGGATTCCAAACTGGTGCCACACCCTTTTGTGCAAATCGCTTTCCATGTTGGGACCAAATTGCATAAATTCTTGATGTTAACACAAACCCATACCTTTTCAAACTTAGACAAAAAAAACTAGATTTTGCTGCAGTGAATGGTCAGATAATATAAATCTCAAGAAAAAGTGTGGTAGAGACATGAACAGAATTGAGAAAAAGTCATTCAACAATTGGTCAGTTTACCATTCCCCAATTACAATTTCACCCTGAAATTCATCCAACATTTGAGACGATAAACTTCATCAAAATTAGAAGAAAAATACTCAAAAATCACATAATTTAAACACAAAGCATAAATTATATTCAAAAAAAGTTAAATCCATTAAAGTATATATCATCAAGTTCAAACCCCCAACTTAGAATCATGATTTATAAAGGGATACCAGGTGATACCAATTCAGCGATCTGATGGTCAGGATCTATTAATATTTATTTGTCTTATATGGATTGGTATCATCCCCAAATAATACTGGTAAGCACCAACCCAAGGGGTTCATTACACGATTACAATTTTACCCTCCAATTCATCCTCATTCTGGGGTGATAACTTCATGTAAACGAAGAAACTGATCAAAATCACACAAAATCAAAACACAAACCCAGAAATCATATCTTTTTATTCCAAAAGATAAATCCATTAAAGTACACAACATATTTGGACCCCCCAGTCAGACCCAGTCAGAATCTGACTCACACTGTACAAAAGAGAAAACACCCAAACCCCATTCAGACCCAGTCGGACAAAAACTCAAGCACAAGCACACGGATTTTCTGACATCAAATCTTCATCTTCCTCCTCATCACATCTAAACAACACAAACCCAATAACCAATCCCAAGACAATTGCAATAAAAACCCCGCCATTAAAACTCATAACAGCCAACATCAACAGATACCCAATCGCTGAATTAACACCAAATAACAAACCCAACCAGAATCTCTTCCCAAGATTTCTCTTACCAAGTACTGGTATCAACAAAGGGGTCTGAATCGTTGACGGAGATTTCTTAGCACGCTCCATGTTCTTCAATTTCAATCTTTTATCTTCTAAATATTGATAAAAAGCTGAGAAAAGAACACAAACCAGTAAACTGATCGCATAACTCAACCATGAGTCCGTTCTCCACGATGAGAATAGGATTGTGACGTTTTTTCCCCAGTAAAATGTCATGTGCATCATCTTTCCTGATGGGGTGGTTTTAGAATTTTGGAATTTTTGATTGAAGTTGCAGAGAGAATTTTTGATGATGATGATGATGATGAAGAGGAAGAAGACTTCTTTTTCTTCTTTGTAACAGTTATTGGTCGTTGAAGACTGGGTTTTATAAAATACCCCTGTGAATTGATAGAATTGGTGTTGGATTAGGAATAGGATTGGTGGTATTATTCGAGGTAAGTAGGGTTAAAAGCGGGAATGAGAAATTGTAGTGCAGTACTGTTATTTGTTGTACAGCAAAATACTACGCAAGAATTAGTTGTACTACACAGCATCTGTTTGGACTTTGGAGAGAATTTTTCGGATTTTTTTATTTCACATATGGGTTTTGGTAAAGGGCTAATGTTGATCTTTAAAGCCCAAACAAAGGTTAAGATTCTTCTTATCAGGCCCAATATATAGGAAAGGTCAATCAAGAAACGTTAATCCGGAGATAACCTGCGAAAAGATATTGTATGAAGCGTATTCTAGTTGCTAAGACGTCGACTGCAGCGTTAGACTGGGTCTAATGGTTTTAATAATAATGCTTTTGATTTGACTTTTTTCAACGAGAATTTGGTTAGATGAATTCCAAAATTTTAGGGTTATTAATATCATTTTGCATTATTAGTTTACACTGTAGTTGGATTAACTAAACCAAACATTATATCACAGATTGAGGAATCATTTCCGTAGAATAAAATTCTTAGAATTGGAATTCCTAACCCTTAATGGAATTCCTAACCCTCCAATTCTGTGAACCAAACAGGCTTTAGGTTTAACAGTTAACATGTCCCACACCTGTATTGAGAAGGAACAATGTAAAAGTAAATGAGAAATAGTTTCTGAAGCATCACAAAACAAGCAACTCTCTGGCATATAAATTCTTTTCCTTTTTAACATATCTTTAGTAGGAAGCTTTCCATAAGCAATTAACCATAGAAAAAAAAGTCAATTTTTGGAGAAAATTCAAAATTCCAGATAAAATCAAAGACAACAGTATTTGTAATAGAAACATCCTCCATAAAAAGCCTTTCATATACTGATTTGACCGAAAACCTCTTGTTTGAAGTTACAGACCAGAATAACTCATCTTCAAAGTAGATATTGAATCTGAAAGAAGCTAAGTCAGAAGAAAGTAGAGCCACCTCCACCCTTGCAGCAGCATTTACTCTTTTTGGAATTTGTAAATTCCACTCAGCAGAATTACTTGCAATCACACCCATTTCAGCAACAGATAAGTGCTTAGCTCTTGTCAAAGCATAAAGATTTGTTCTTTATGGGTAACAAGTTTTTATTAGGTTCTCATAAAACTAGTATCATCCTAAATTTTAACAAGAACACCGTTATTGACTTTAAACCTAACAAACTTCAAGAATATATGATTAAACTTCATGATTTCCTTCCAAACATATTTTTAATAAGTGCATCTTAGGATTTTAGAGAACCATACAACATCACAAGAACCATAAATATTTTTCAGTAACAATTACCTTCCATAGAGCATCATCTTATGTGGTCCCCAAAACCATTTAACTATAGAAGCTTGATTCATTAGTTTCAAATTTTTGATTCCCATACCACTAAATCTTTTCGGTCTACATAATCATTCAATTTCATCATGTGAAATGGAATCTATTTTCTACTCCCTCCGTACCACATATATAGGCGAGGAGAGACAATTCTCTTAGATTAAGAAAAGTACATTGGATTCATAATTTTTTTTATGTTTTTTCATGTTTTACCCCTTGTCCTATTATTAACGCAATTATCTATAAACCATTAATAAGGATATGTGTGGAAATACTCATCTTGGAAATAGTAATCCGCCTATCTAATTGGACAAGCAAAATTCAAAATTCCGCATATATAATAGGTATGGAGGGAGTACTATTTAAAAGTGGAATATGGTTGTCTGTCCACTACCTCTTTCCGCAGTAATTCCTAACTAATAGCGAACATGAACGGGAAGAGTTGTTATTTCCCATGATTTTTTAAGCCGAAAAGAGGTTGGGATCATCCACTAAATCCAGTATTAATTAGGAGTCTTGTGTGCATATGAGTGAAGTGTGTGCTGGTTGTAAGAGTGTCAATTGTGCGTGTGGTTAGATTCCATAGAGAGTCGGTAGGAATATTTTGTATCAGTTGAGCTAGCTATATATTGTATATCTTTGCTTCTAATTCTAGTAGATGGAATTCTGATCTGATTTATTCTCTCTTTGAAGTTTAAACAGCAAGATTAATCCTTAGCATCTTCATTTTTCCCAATGATGAAGATAAAATTGTTTGGACTCTAGAAAAGAATGGTCAATTCTCAGTTAACTCATCTTATAAGAAGATGTTTGAGGAGCAAAATGTTAATCATACAGTTAATGCAAGAATGAAAAGCGTATTCAATAAATTATGGAAGTTACCTCTCCTTAGAATTAACCAATTTCTATGGAAATGTGTGAAAGATGTTCTTCCTACCAGAGACAAACTGACTCATGTTATTCATAATGGAGACTACAGTTGTCCATTCTGCAATCAAGTGATTGAACCTCTTCTCACTGCATCCTTGAGTGTTCTCTGGTTAAGTTGTTCTGGCTTGCTATGATGGGTATTCATATTAAACCCAATATTGTTCTTAAAGATTGGATCTACAGTCATTTCGTGAAGCTGCAAGCAGGTCATATTTATGAAGATATAATTGCAGGATTGCAATTATAGCCTGGTGCGTTTGGACTCAAAGATGTGACAAAATTTTCAAGGGAGATTCTTCAACTCCAGATATTATTATTCAGAAATGCAGGAAATATTTATCAGAATTCACAGAGATGTCTAGAAGGCGGCCAATTTACATAAATAAACAAAACAGAATTAACTTGCATTGGTCTCCACCTTCTAGAGGATCTTTTATTGTAAATTCTGATGGATCTTTTCTTAATAATAATGGTGGTATTGGAATCATTATTCGTGATTTTGCAGGTACTCACAAAGGATCAAAGTGCATCTACCTAGCTGATTCAAAAAGTACAGAGCATGCAGGGTGCAGAGGTCTGTGGGAGGCAGTAACATGGGCAAAAGAGATGGATATGCAGAATGTTCGGTTTGAACTTGACTCTAAGCAGGTAGTTGAAGCGGTGAATAATGAGAAGTATAACATTGATTGGAGAATCCATAATTTAATTAGGGATATTAAAATTTTACTTAAGTTTTTTAGCTCTTAGTAATGTTCTTATGTGCCAAAAGAGAAGAATAAAGTAGAGGACGTGTTGTGCGCTAGAGTTGATAAGTTAAACAGAGTTCGGTTATCTGATCCCCCTAGTTTGATTTCTGCACAACTAGAGGAGGAAACGAACTATGTAATCTCTTAATCTTTCACTATATCATCTCTTTCTGTTTCAAAATATATATATATATACTCCCTCCATCCCAAATTAGATGAGCTAGTTGGTTTTAAATTTTGTCCCATAAATAGATGAGCTATTTCACTAATCAAGGGGATATTTCTAAAACTACCCTTTTAATTGATTATTGTTATTATAAGAATATGTATAATTTGATAGCCATGTTTATATTCGTTACGTATGTGTTTTAAAATGCTTTTCAACGGTATAAAGTTTACAAAAAACCATGTTATAGTTTAAGAGATAAATCATTTCTAAGTTTTACTAGTTATTATTCATAAGGGTATAATTGTAAAAAAATACTTAAACATACTCCCCTTTCCTCATTGCCCTAAGAATTGTGCAAACTATAACTAGCTCATCTAATTTGGGATGGAGGGAGTATATATATATATATTGTATCTCTGTACGTAAGAAACAATCTTTCTCACTAATCAATCGATTACAAACCTAATTCTATCACAAACTCACGAATTCCCTTCGGTGTCTTCATAGGGGAACCATGAATTTAGTGATAAACTTTCAGAGAGTGAATGAAAAATATTACAGTGTATACAACAGTGAGTTCTTGTATTTTCCATCACCATTTACATGTGCCAAAGTTTGTTGTCTAGGATTTCCTAGGTTTTGCACGCCTTATCCTGCCTAGTGAAAGGATTATAGAGAATCAATAAACAAAAATATTATTTGCTCATACTTGGTTTGTCCTGGAACCATAGAGTATCACTCTATATTAAACTTGAAATCATTGTTTTTGCTTCCTTAACCGTTCAATCATAACCATGCTAAGAAGTAGTTGACATATAGGAATATTTATCACAAACACCCTCTTAATCTACTTCTGGCGTCCAAACACCCTCTTAATCTACCAGAAAATCCTCAAACTACTCTGTTCAGCAAACGAAATATGGATTGAATTTGTGAAATTTCGTATTCTACCATCATTACCGGTACCCTTTTGCTCTTTGAATTTGTAAAGGGTGAGAAGACTTTTGCTACTAGTTTCAAATTCCAGGGAATGTGGTTGCAACATCTAGGCTTACGTCCCTTAATTCAAGCTGAATGGCAGACTCCTTTCTATGGATGTCCCATTTACATTCTCATACAAAAACTTAAGCACCTAAAGGGTATTTTGAAGGTTTGGAATAGTGAGACTTTTGGTGACATCCACAGGGCAGTTGATCAGGCTACTCATGAGCTGGAAGTAATTGAGGCTAGGTTGGTAAATGAAGGTTTCTCTGATGAGTTGCATATACAAGAGATAGATGCCTCAAACAAGGTCATTGAGAAACTAAGCATGCAGAGAGACTTCTGGAGGGACAAGTATCGTTCTACCTGGGTTTCTGATGGTGACGCTAATACGAAGTTCTTCCATACAAGCGCTAAGATTAGAGCTTCCACTAATAAACTCACGCATATGAAGGTTGATAATGAGCTGTTGTTAGACCATGATGATATTTCAGAGACATCATTGGTTATTTCACTGAGTTGTACGTTGGTTCCGCTGACCGCTTAGAGAGTGGTTTTATATCTAAGCACGTGGATGCTATGGTGATGAATCTTGAAAATGCTTCGCTTACTCTCATTCCTAACATGCAGGAGGTTAGAGATGTTGTGTTCAGTTTGAACGTGAATGGGGCTCCAGGCCCGGATGACTTTGGTGGTATTTTCTTCACTAATTTCTGGGATGTAGTAGGTGAAGATGTTCTTAAATTTGTTCAGTTCTTCTTCGAGCGTGGATGGTTAGTTCATAATGCAAACCCCAATCATATTATACTGCTGCATAAGGAGTCGGGGGATGACGTTATCGAACAATTTTGTCCCATTGCCTTGGGAAATTTTCACGTTAAGATAATACTCCCTCTGTTTTTGGAAAAGAGATACTTTCACTTTTTCATTTTAGCCTAAAAATAGGCCAAATTGAAAAAGTGAAAGTATCTCTTTTCCAAAAACGGAGGGAGTATGTAAAATTCTGGCTATGTGGATAATCCCTAGAGCTTCTAGAATTATCTCCCCTCAACAACGTGCCTTTCTAAAAGAAAGGAGCATTTTCGAGTGCATTACTTTGACTTCGGAAGCTATCAATCTTCTGGACAACAAAACCTATGGTGGAAATGTTGCTATAAAGTTTGATATTAGGAAGGACTTTGACACTCTGGATTGGAATTTCTTATTTCGAACTTTACAGACCTTCGGGTTCTGTCCAAAGTTCGTTTGTTGGATTAAGACTATTCTGGATTCTGCTTAGCTCTCGGTGGTAGTTAATGGCAGGGCGATGGGCTATTTCAGCTGCACTAGAGGGGTTCGTCAAGGAGATCCTTTGTAACCTATTTTATTTTGCAGAGCTGAAGACGTTCTCAGTAGAGGCATATCTGGCTTGCTCAATGAAGGAAAAATTCATGTTATTTCTTCTCCTCGAGGTACTACTGCTCCCACTCATATTCTCTATGCAGATGACATTATGGTGTTTTGCAAAGGTATGAGCAGGGATTTGGGTAATCTGATGACTTTGTCTGAGGAATATAGTGCCTGCTCTGGCCAAAAAATTAGCAAGTCTAAGTGCACTTTGTTTGCTAGAAAGCATATATTACATAGAGATAATTATTTGGTTACCCATTAAGGAATCCCTATGGGATCTTTACCTTTCCGTTACTTGGGTGTCCCAATTTTTCAAAGGAAACCTAAAAAATGGGACATTCAACCGATAATGGACAGAATTAAGCTAAAATTTGCTACCCGAAAAGGCAAGTCTCTTCATCATGGTGGAACTAGTAAATTTTGTAATAGTCAGTTCTTCATTATATAGTTTTCATGTTTATGAATGGCCTAAAGCCAATATTCATATACTCGAAACTTGGATGAGAAATTTTATATATATGGTCTGGTGATATTAGTATCACTAAGAAGTGTACGGTTGCTTGGAAAACTCTTCGTTTACCTGTTGCATAAGGCGAACTCAATATAAGATATTTAGTAGGTCTGAATAATGCGGCCCTGATGAAAACCACTTGGCAAATAATGGTTGGGGATTCAGAATGGTGCAGGTTCATAAAAGCTCGTTTTACATTAATAGGCTGTCGCTACAAAATATTTTCCATTTGGCTGGTAGGAGATGGCTTATGTATTGACTTTTGGAGAGACAATTGGTGTTTGCCGCTGAATTCCCTTATTGGTGAGTTTCTGGACCTAGACACTTCGAATTTAATGAATTCAGTTGAGGAGTTTATAGTAAATGGTAGGTGGCATATTCCGGATTATATGCCTGATCTCCACGAGTTGAGAAGCCATATTCAATCTGTTCCAAGGGCTCCGCACATGCAAGATAAGATGATACGGGAACAAGGCAAAAGAGGAGTGGTTACAATGAAGGAAGCTTATGAGTATTGTAGACCAAGACAACCAGTTAACATGGATTTCATAGACCTTTGGGAAGTTCGTATTCCTCCTCGAAGGGCATGGGTAGTCTGGAAGATGCTACATCGACGTTTGGCGACTGATGATGTGCTTTTGTACACAGGTATTATGATGGCTAATTGCTGCAATTTGTGTACAACTCATTGCTGTGCGGAGACCCAACAACACCTTTTCTTTGGCTGCTTGTATGCTACAGCCCTTTGGGCTTGGATTGGAAGCATCCTTGACATTCAATTGAATGCAAATACTGTGAAAGAGATGTTTCATTTAAATAGATGGTACAACAAAAGCTCGCAGGTAAAAAATATACTGAAAAAAATGGGGGTCTAACAACCATACCCAATATTTCGTTTGGCAATCTGAATAGACAAACTCCAATATACTTTCAAGAGAATCAACTAGACAGTCAGACTCAATCTAGAGAAAAGTATATCAAAGAGTTTTATATCTCTATCTCTCAATTCAATCTACAATCAGCAAATAGGAATTTGCGAGCCCGATTGAATATAAGAGAAATAACTTGAACGGTACCAAAGATCAATGTTTAAGGATCAATCAATTTCAATCAACAACCAAAGGTTGGATTTCCCAATTGATCGATTCAACACACAACCTGTGATATTTCAATTATATAACAAAATATAATGCGGAAAAGAAATAACACAAACACCAGAAGTTTTGTTAACGAGGAAACCGCAAATGCATAAAAACCCCGGGACCTAGTCCAGATTTGAACACCATACTGTATTAAGCCGCTACAGACACTAGCCTACTACCAATGAACTTCGGACTGGAATGTAGTTAAACCCTAATCAATCTCACACTGATTCAAGGTACAGTCGTGCTTCTTACGCCTCTGATCCCAGCAGGATACTACGCACTTGATTCCCTTAGCTGATCTCACCCACAACAAAGAGTTGCTACGACCCAAAGTCGAAGAATTGATAAACAAAATCTGTCTCACACAGAAAAGTCTATTGAAATAGATAAATATGTCTCCCACAGAAATACCTATGAGTTTTGTTTCGTCTTTTGATAAATTAAGGTGAACAGGAACCAATTGATATACCAGACTTATATTCCTGAAGAACATCCTAGAAATATCAATCACCTCACAATAATCCCAATCGATTAACTAAACACGATATTGTGGAATCACAAACGATGAGACAAAGATATTTGTTACTACTTTTCAATCTTACCTATCGGAGATAAATCTCAATCAAATCTTATCAAAGATAGTACTCAATCACGATAGTAAAAGTAAGATCAGAACACGCAACTACAGAGAAAATAGTTGGGTATGGCTTCACAATCCCAATGAAGTCTTTAAGTCGTTAACCTACAGGATTTCGTGAAAAACCTAAGGCTAAAGGAGAATCGACTCTAGCTTATGCAACTAGTAACACACAGTAGGTGTGGGGATTAGGTTTCCCAGTTGCTAGAGTTCTCCTTTATATAGTTTTCAAATCAGGGTTTGCAATCTAAGTTACCTTGGTAACAAAGCATTCAATATTCACCGTTATATGAAATCCTTATTAGACTCAAGCTAATATATTTCAACCGTTAGATCGAACTTAGCTTGTTATACACAAATGAAATGTACCCTCATTTAGGTTTATGTAACCGTACCTAAACGTGTACACCATGTTGGCTCAACAGTAGTTAACCGAGGTTAGCTATATGAACACTCTCATATCAACCTTATTCATCTTAGCCATAATTAGTTCAAATGATTCAAATGAAACTAGTTAAAGAGTTGTTCAATTCCTATATTCTCATAGATGTATACAAGAACACAATTGAAGCAAAATCGATTTGATTCACTCGAATCAGTTATGAACATTATAGCCACGTTTTGCAATAATCGGTTTGATTCACTCGAATCAGTTATAACAATAGCCGTTTTCACACACTATTAGCATCAAAGCAATTTTAAAGTTATTGAAATAATCATAACGAAACATTCCAAGTCTATACCAAATGATTGTGTCACACAAACCATGTAAGATGTCACTCGGCAATTTTCACATGATCATCTTTTGACTTTCGTCAAGAATATAAGATGAACTTGGTTGAAGCGAAAGCTTACCAACACATATTTCGATAAATATGTAAGCGAGTTAAACTCAGCTCGAAATATCAAATGTGTATAATTGAAAACCATATAGTAATACGACTTATGTCTCAATATAGGAGATAGAGTAGAAATAGACTTTCCAAATGATAGATGAGTTTTAGTCTCCACATACCTTTTGTTGATGAAGTTCCACAAGCTCGCCTTAGTAGTTCTTCGTCTTCATTTGATGAACGACGTGAAGTCTAATGCTCAACTACACAATCTATCCTAGTCCGAGACATCACTATAAGTAGACTAGAAAATCAAGACTTATAGTTTTGATCACTAACATTGACAAACAAGCTTGAGATAGCAAAGCTTGCGAGTTCGACCGAGCAGTGCTCTAACAATTTCCCCCTTTGTCAATTTTAGTGACAAAACTATCAATACATATGGATTACAAAATAAATAAACTGTGTAGATTCTCATCTAAATACTTGATCTACTTGGTTCATCAACATTACTTGAAATCTTCGTCACTTCCAAGTACTCCAATGATTCCAAATGTGTTCAACTCCGCATCATTGTTGTTGAAGATCCGTAGCTATAACAATGAGAAAACAATTGTTCTTAATCATTGTTATACAGTGTCATAGTATCATTATACAGCATCAAAGTCCAATTGTATCACAACTTTGACAACAATACTATGGTGATATGTATCACTCCCCCTTAGTCAATACTTCATCTCAACATGAAAACCGCTCACCCTTACATAATGATCCGTAAACCATATGTATTTGTAGTGTGAACCACATATTAATTCTCCCCCCTTTTGTCAATATAAATTGGCAAAGGTACGAAAACTAGTGGGATCCTCCTGAAATTTTCATAGAGATACTTCATGACCAAAAGAGAACAACATACCAACTTGTTAACAGTAGAATCAAAATCAAAGTCACAATTAGAATTACCTTGTTGCTTCTTCTTTTCGTCTAAAAGTAGAATCAAATCAAAATAAAACCCTAACTTCACTCACCACATCATCTACAAACCAAAAGAAAATCCTAACTTGGAAAAACGTGTCGTGCTTGTATGAGATTCGTAGAAGATTATGAAATTAAAAGAGAACAGTGAAAAAGAACGAGTAGAATGAAGAAGAATAATAATGAAGGGAGGCACGGTTAGCATTAGGGATTTTGTGTTATATACATGGTAGGGTAGTTAAGTAATTTCCATCAATTTTTTGGACCTATTAAACGAGATTTGACCACTTTTGTGGACCAGACGGAAAAGCTAACTTTAAGGGCACTTTAACAAGTTTAAAAACAACGGGGGCATTTTTTTGTGGATACCCTGAAAACGGGTACTTTATCAAAATTCCCATAGAATTATTTGTCTTTTGGGGAGTGAGACTTAAATTTGTCTTCTAAAAAATATTAAAAAATAGAGTATTCACTAACTTGATGAACCTGTAAGTTTGTATATAAGTCTTCTGTTGTAACTAGGGGTGTGCAACGGACGGACGGATGCGGATTAGGGGTCACCCGCGTCCAATCCGTCAAAGTTGCGGATTTGGAAAATCCAACCGTGTCCGGCCCAATCACCCGCGGATTTGACATCCGCGGATCAGCGGATCATACGGACCGGATGCGGATTAACCGCGGATTTAGTATTAAAAAAAAGTAAAACAAACAAAAAGATGCTAAAGAATAGCATGATTTTGTTTACGGATGAAGCTACGGCCTCTGTTGATTCACAAACTGATGGGGTTTTCAAATACTGAACGTTGATCCATCAAAACGGTCATGCTACGCAAGAAGTGGGTTTGACAACTACCAGATAAATAAATACTACGTATCACTGCAAGGAGCCCCTCAATCTGGACCAGGTCCAGTTACGTTCGTTACGAGCATGCAGTGATTTCTACTCTGGACCGAGCCCCTCAATCGTAATTCACTCAGAGTCTCGGTTCTTTTTCTCTTGTGCCTATCATCTTTTTAAGTCCATGTTGTTAGTAATTACTGGAACCACGTCAGATATTCATCCAAGTGGCGACCGGGTTAATTGTTAAGATGACCTGAGCAAGAGTTGAGAAAAGAAACAAGAGTCCTCAAAAAGCTAGCAATCTCAGTCGTATATAATGGCCTAAACTTTGAATGCGCGCATATACTAGCTGCAAGAAATATTCACGGTTCATATTTATGAAATGATTGATCAGTAAATACATGACATTAAACCAGTCACATCTAAGTTTCTTAGCTCTTAACTTCTAGTACATTATTGTTCATATATCTTAGAGTTAGACCTCGTTCAGTCATTCAAAGATTTGTTTCTTCAATTCAAAGATTAGTCATTCAAACAAGTTTGGCATCAATAAGATATAAAAATTTCTTTGCACCCTACGGTGCGGGTGAATCCGTGGATTTCAAAGTCCAACCTCAACCAAACCGTTAAAAGTGCGGATTTGAGAATCTCACCCGTGTCCGGCCCATATATCTTATGGTTTGGGTTTCACCCACAATTTTACGGACAGATACGGGTGAAATCCGCGGTTCCGGACTTTTTGCTCACCCCGAGCTGTAACATTAGTATCAAAACTCAGCAAATATCCCAGCTTAAAACGATAACAAAGCCCATTTTTGAAGTCCAGTTGTTAAGACTATGAGCGTGCAATGTTTAACACTGTGCAAATTTGGAATACAAACTTTATAAACATCCAAAAAGAAAACCACTTAATCCAAGAGAGAAACTCACTATAAATGTCTTTGTTTCCGTCCTTTCTCCTACTTAAAATCACACACTGCTTAGTATTCCATTCAGAAGATGAGTAATATGTAGGATCCTCGTCTCACTTACAAAATAGCCACATATAACTAAGTGGTGAAGGGCTCAACAACAACTGCATTGACTTTACCATCACGCCATAAAACGGTTCAACCCTGGATAAAATTAGAAGTCGCATTTCAATAGATCACCAAAAGTTACTTCTCTAATTGAAATGTTAAGAAAAGTTATTTGAAAGAAAAATATATGGCTTACAATTTATGCTTCGAAAAGCCGTTTCGCAACCGTAGCATCACTAAAGATGTCACTGTTAGAGGGTATTCCGGAAAGCAACTGCAAGAATACACTCAAAAGCAAAATTATTATATTTATGTTAACAAAGAAAAGTCCACAGCCATTACAATTCAAATTTTTTCACTAACATGTCTCACACCACGAATCCCTTCTAAGGTTCTGTATGTGTTTCCTGGGTCTGACATGGAGTGCCCACGATACTTGCAGTAAGTGTCCATCTCAAGAATCTGGTCCACATCAATAGCATAGACATCAACATATCATTCAAATTACTAAAAGATATCCACAGTGTCTATAACACTTATATCCAAAATTTTAAAAGAAGTTTTAGCAGTTCAAGGTGGATCCAAATCACAACATTAGATCAGTAATGCGCACTGCAATGACCAAAAATTGATGATAAACGATAATAGTTGTGAAGGAGGGAAAAAATTAAACAATATGGCGGAAAAGAATATCAAACATAAGAAAAAACAACTCTGTAAGAGGTAAAAATTACCTGATTAACTTTTACCGTAGTAGAGTCAACTACATTATGGTGATGGTGGTGATGGAGTGCTGTGTAAGAGAAGAAGTGAGTCGAGTATTATATTACTCAGGTCCATTGTAACAGATAATCAATCTTTTCTGATCAATATTATCCAACCTTGATCAATGTAGATATCAAAAATCTATCTCTTGCATCATAAATCCGATCAAAAGGGGGAATTTTTTTTTCTTTAACAAATAATCAAAATTAGAACATCAGAATAATTTCAAAGTACAGTTGAAACCTGAAAAAAACAGATCTAAGTATCTAACATGCCAAAAAAATGATGTATGAAAGAATCAAAATTATGTAAGTTAAAGAAATTACCTGAATGTGCACGATCTTAGGGTTAATTGTTAGAGGCGATTTTTTTGTTTTGTTTTTTTGAGAAGCAGATTGTAGGCGCGATCTTAAGTTTAGATGTTGACAATGAATACATAAAGATTTTTTTAGCAAATTTTTGGATGGGCAAATTTTCGGTGGTGTGACTGAATTGCCAAAAAAATTGGTATTTTGACGGAAGTATTGTCCACCTTAGACGGTTGTTACTAACGTACAGTTAAAAGTATTTGGTGTAAACACGGTGTAACGAAATTATTTAGGTTAAAACTTTAACGGAAGTGTTATCTACCTACCTTTTTTTGGACGGCGTTACTAACGAACGGTTAAATAATTGATGTAAACCAAGTGTAATCCAAATTTTAATATTCCGACCAATACAGTTTCGCCAAGTGTCCTCACCATTGCTTTTGTATTAGAAAATGCCTATTTCGACAGATAGAAAACGAGGATTTCATCACCGTTTAACGTGAGAGTTTATTTTGTCAAGGTCTTTAAGGAGGAAGAAGATATTATCTGAGCAATAACTCGTAAAGGAGAAAAAGAAACATGAAAAAGTTGCTAATTCCTCTACCGAGAAGGATCATTTTAGGGCAAGCATCACATTATTTTCAGTAATTGGTTTCCATTTTTAATATCACATGATGATGTTAATACGTTGGTATATATGAATGAACCGGTTGTGTGCACATGCATATGCTTGCAACGTGATGAATTAGCCAGTAGTTTGCATAGTACGAACTCCCTTGGCCTTGGGTGTCTCCACCGGAAATGTAAGCCGTGAATATGAGCTCCGGAGATCAATGAAATCCTTTGGAGTGAGTCGATACAGTGACTGAAAACTCTAAACAGTGAATATGACGGTAAGTTCCGGTGTTTCTTACCACCTCCTAATTTTCTAAGCTAGCATGTACTTGCATTTTCCTAAGTTTTGCACCCCTATTTTGGCCTAGTGATGGAATCAAGACAATTGAAAAACAAAAACATTTTTTTTGCTCGGATTTGGTTTGTCCTCGAGCCATAGAGTATCACTCTATATTAAACTTGACATTATTGCTTTTGCTTACTTCACCGTTCAATCATAATCAACTAAGTAGTAGTTATTAACACATAGAAATATTCATCACAAGATCTTAAATAAATTAACTTATATATAAAAGGTTAGAATAATTCCTTTAATTAGTCCATTTTGCATCCTCTTTGGAATCTTAGTGCTGTATTCTTAGTATATTCTCTCCCAAAGAAACAAATACATGAATCATCAAAACAAAAAACAAAAAAAAGAAGAACACAAAAGAGAAGACCTTTGTCAAGATGGTCAGAATGTAGAGTATACAGTAAATCAACCACCTATGTGGTTGAGCTGCTTTTTTATTCGTGCAGATTATTTGATAATTACGTCACTTGTGCTGTGTTATGTAAACGACACCACAGCTATTAGGCGTGCACAACTCAAGTCAAATTTGGATAACTTGGTGCCTAAACTACACAATCCAACGAAATTTCTATCCACACAACTGTTATTGACGTATAGTAATTGACATATAAAACTTAATTACATCACGAAAATGTAAAATAGTGTACAAGCATAGGCAATAAACATAACACCTAGCTCTCTTATTAGACTTGGTAAGTCAAAGTCGGATTAATAGAAGACGGGCTGCCTGCTTGCTCAGGCTTACGCCTTGGGTGGCGTGTTTTTCAACTCTTTATCTTCAGTTTTTTCGACAGATTTTTCGCTCAGGCCGAATAAGATATCTATGTAAGAGCATGCGTAAATTTTTGCAGTCTATCACGACTTTTTTGGAAAATTAGGCTATTTCTAGATTGTTTCACATATGAAATGTACACCGACATGTGAGGAAAGATTCTTTTGTTCCGTTACCTAATCTTTAGTCCAAAGCATTATAAAATGTTTAGAGATAATAAGCCAAAAAACAAGTTTGGGATTAAGATATTAAGATAATGCATTGACAATACAAAGGACGGCTGAAATAACATGGTGTTGGTGTGTCATGAAAGGTTCAGTTATAGGCACCAATACAACTTAGATTATTTGAGAGCACACTCATCATGTATTATCTTATTCTAATGTTTTGGATCAATCTACCACCAAAATCCTCAAGATTGAAATTTCAAACCAATAACTCCAAGAAGTGGTGTAGAGTAAGTAGCGTAAATGAGAAATGTAGCCGGAACTAAAGACAAGAGACAACAGTCACAAGCTACATATATTTAAGCAAAGGAGACTAATCTATTAGAGGTTTAACTGCTCATTTACCGCCTAAGTTGCCCCCTTATTAGAGCAATGTCAGTGGGCCTCCCAAGCTCATTAGTTTTTGTTTTGTTTTTCTAAAAGGGCAGTTTTTTTATAACAACAAAACATGTTAATAGGCCCTGGCCCTTATTCAAAGTGTGCACATTTGGATATGTTGTTTATTCATGCATCGTCTTGTAAATGTATCATTTGGCTATGAAGATGCATCATGTCTCTTAATTGAGAATGCATCATTTGAACATGCATTATGCGGCCACGAGATGCATCATGTCGCTTACTTGAGAATACATCATTTTATAAATGTATCATTTTGTGGATGCATCATAAGACTGTGTCACTTAGTCAAAGATGCAACATTATCTATGTTACCTATCCAAAGATGCATCATTTAGCTGTGATGCGTACTTTAGAACACATCATCTGGATCAATGGTGTGTCATATTCGATTTCCTGATGTTTACCGGTCAAAATGTTGCCTTTACTGTATAACCATTTTTAAGATTTTCGGTTGTTTTGGGCAGTCTTACTCTTATAGGATGTTCGAATATACCGAGTTAGTGTTGGAAAATTTTCAGGGTAATAGAGGATGAAAACAAAGAACGAAAAGAATGTTGTATCACTGGAGCTTCAAGGCCTTGCGATTTTTTTTAGCAATTATTTCGACCCTTCCCAAATAATTGGCGAGCACAATCGGTCAGCGAAATATTGTTGTCAGGATACAATGAAGCCCTAACAACGTTGTTGGATTCAAAGGTTGTACTCCCCCAATCAAGAACACATTGTAATTGATTCTGAAGATGCTTAGAGAGAAAGAGTTTTTTGATAATTGGAATGGGAGAAAGCCTTCGCTATTTAAAGAGGAATTCATGCCTTTTTGGAGATGGCTTTTCATCCCAACAGATGCTTTCAACAGGCATCCATTAATGGTTTCTCTTAAGAAGAAAACCTTATGGGAAGAGACGTGTCGATAGAATTTTCTGGAAACCGAAATAGGTTTTCTACGCCCGGGGGGGGGGGGGGGGGGGGGGGGGGGGGCGCCGCCGATAGCGGCAAACAATATTGAAAATATCCAACATTCTCCCCCTATTTTCAAAATTGAAAAAACGCAAAAAACAAAGTAAAAAACTTTTAAATCAGAGTGGCTACATCACCAAAGTGACTGCCTACGTACCCGAGTGGGATCAAGCCAATGTAGTTCACGCTTATTTGGGAAATAAGCATCTTCTTAGAAATCAATACATAAATGATAGGTATCTTTTGGATTTGAACCTTCACTTAGTGTAAGAAATTCAAAGCCTTATCGGGGTTCAGTGGTGAAACCAGTCTTGAACCAAGTACCCCATGTGATAAAACCGGAATCTCCACACATACTGATTTCTGAGGTAGTGTGTTCTGTAGCCAGCACACATTAATGGCCCTGCGCTTATACTGAATTCATGAGTCACTCAGAGAGCGGTCTTTTTCTCTTAGGAAACGACCTGATTTCCATACTCATATAGGTAAGTCTCTGAGGTGCTTCTGCGATACACCTGTAAACAACTATAGACTCATTAAGGACTTTTATCCATCCTTGTTTCTTGCAGAACCACTGCACTAATTTGAAATGGGAAGTTTATAGTTAGTGCACCATAAACACATCCATAACTTGTTGGTACCACATTGAACCTTGTTTATCTTTTTCAAAACATAGGTTGGGTTTCTGCTATGGGTGATTACCTTTCTTTCACAGACCTTAGTCTCATTTCCCCACATTTTATTGAAAACATTGCATTTGGTAGACTCTTTGTGAATGGGTCTGCCAAGTTCTTCTTTGTTTCAATAAAGTTAACCGAAACTACTCCTCTCTTGAGTAGCTTTCTCATAATTTGATATCTAAGACTTGCATGTCTTGACTTCCCATTATATGTCTTGTTAGTGACATGAAAAATCGTAGACTAATTATCACAATTAATCAAGACTGCTGGAGTTGGCTTCTTCCAAAATGGGATCTCCTCAAGTAAGTTTCTAAGCTATTCTGCCTCCTTACATGCATCCATAAGTGCTATCAATTCTGACAACACTGTTGAATCAGAAATACAGGTTTGCTTCTTGGAACTCCAAGACACAGCAGCACCTCCTAATGTAAATATCCATCCACTAGTCGACTTGGATTTGGATTGTACATTATTCCAATTAGCATCATTGTATCCTTCTAATACAGCGGGATAGCCTTGAAAATGCAAACCATAATTAATGGTTCCCTTCAAGTAAGCCAACACTCTTGAAACTGCTCTCTAGTGTTCAACTCCTGGGTTACTTGAGAAACGACATAACACTCCCACGGCTTGGGCTATGTCCGGTCTTGTGCAATGCATAGCATACATAAGAATTCCAATAACACTGGAATACTCAAGTTGCTTATGAGCACGTCCAATATTCTTCATTAACTTTACATTAGGATCCATAGGAGTGACGTCTGGGATGTCATCAAAATGACCATATTTCTTGAGAAATTTCTCAATATAATGAGATTGGGTTAAAGCCAACTCACTCCCCTTTCTTAGAATTTTAATTCTTAAGATCACATCAGCCTCTCCTAAATCCTTCATGTTAAAGTTAGAACTAAGAAACTTTTTTATTTCTTTAATACGAGATATGTCAGATCCAAAGATAAGCATATCATCAACATACAAGCAGAGAATTACACATCCAAAACTATCATGCTTACTAAAGATACATTTATCCGCATCATTAACAACAAAACCATATGTCAAAGCTACTTTGTCAAACTTTTCATGTCATTGCATGGGAGCTTGCTTCAAGCCATAGAGAGATTTAACCAACTTGCAAACCTTCTTTTCTTGACTTGGCAATATGAGACCTTCAGGTTGTTCCATATATATCTCTTCTTCTAAATCACCATTTAGAAAAGTAGTTTTGACATCCATTTGATGAATAATTAACTTGTGAACAGAAGCAAGTGCAATTAAACAACGAATAGATGAGATGCGAGCAACAAGCGCATATGTATCAAAGTAATCAATTCCATGTTTTTGCTTATAACCCTTAGCAACTAATCCGTCTTTAAACTTATCAATGGAACCATCGGAATTCAACTTTCTTTTGAATATCCATTTACATCCAATAGGCTTTACGCCTGGAGGTAAATCACAATATATCCAAGTACCGTTAGTCAAAAGTGAATTTTTTTCATCATTGATAGACGCTTTCCAGAAACTAGCATATCTGTAACTCATAGCCTCAGCATAAGTTTTTAGGTTCATCATCAACATGCATAACATATTTAGTAACACTAAGAATTTCATTCTTACTACCTTCTACAAGATATTGTACAAAATATGGACCAAAGCTTGTTGCTTTTCTTGCTCTCTTACTCCTTCTAGGTTCGATATCTTCTATAATTTCATAAGTATCTTCTGTATCTCGAGTAGGAGCAGAATGTTCATCATTGTTATTAGTCTCTACGGGTTCTAGACTAGGTAACAATGGATTTTCTATGGGTTGTATTTGGGAACTATTTCTATTTAAGTTCTCAAAGAATTCCACATCTACATATTCTATAATCTCAAAAGTTTCAAGGATTAAAAATCTGTAAGTGATACTGTTAAGTGAATAACCTACAAAAACACATTTATACGCCCTATTTCCTAACTTAGGTCTTTTAGGATCATGCTTCCTAACATATGCTAAACAACCCCAAACTTTTAAGTCTGCTCAAATTTGGTTTCCTATTAAACCACAATTCATAAGGAGAAATGTTCTTCTTTTTCAAAGGAATTCTATTCAAAATATAGCATGCAGATAACATTGTTTCACCCCACAAAGAATTGGGAAAATTAGAATTAATGAGCATAGCATTAACCATCTCTACCAAAGTTCTATTTTTCCTTTCAGCAACACCATTTTGTTGAGGTGTATAAGGTGCAGTAAATTGATGAATTAAACCATGCTCTTGACAAAAGAATTTAAATTCATTAGGAAAATACTCACCACCACGATCAGAACGCAAAATCTTAATTTTCTGTCCTAATTGTGTCTCTACTTCTGCTTTGTATATTTTAAACATGTCAAAAACATCATCCTTAGATTTCATCAAATAAGTATAAGCATACCTAGTGTAATCATCAATGAAAGTGATATAGTATTTGTTTCCACCATGAGTCATGTGACTTTTAAGATCACCAACGTCACCAACATCACTATGCACTAATTCAAGCAAGGTAGAGTTTCTAACTATAGATTTAAAGGATATTCTATGTACCATGCCATAAATTAACATATTTCACATTTAGATTAAGGATATTCTTTGCTTGCACACAGATTTCACATTTAGAAACATTATCAAAGTTGCAATCAGAAATTAATCCTAATCTTTTCATGTTTCTAAGAGAACCATAATTCACATGTCCTAATCTACCATGCCATAAATTAACAGAGTCAACAGTATAAGCAGAACCATTATTTATTAAATTAAACTTAATCATCCCATTACAAGCATATCCTTGTCCAACAAATACACCATTTTTGGACAACACAAACTTACTAGACTCATAAGTCGTCTTGAATCCGACCTTCATAACATGGTCTCCAGAAACAAGGATTTTCACAATGTCAGGGACATGTAACACATTAGTAAGAGTAACAGTCTTTCCCGAAGTAAACGAGAGTTCAACAGTGCCTTTGCCAATCACTTTGCTGTGTAAGTTGTTTGCGGAGACAACTTCGTTTCCTTCGCCAGTAACCGCTTCATATGTCTTGTAAAGATGTCTATCTTTACAGATATGGAAAGTTGAACCATTGTCGTACCACCATCCACTCTCATTATTAGAAACGGCATTAGCGGCTTGCACTACAATAACAAGTTTGTCTTCGACCATATTTTCCTCCTTTTTTTGTCCTTGTTGTTTCTTTTTGAGACGACAGTCACGAGCAAAATGGCCGGATTTCTTACAGAAGTAGTAATCGCCCTTCTTCTTCTTGTTGGGATGTTGCTTCTTAAACTGAGTATCATTCTTAGGTTTCAAAGCCTCTACAGAATTAACCTTAGAAAGACTATCCTTAATTTCTCGTTTGCGAAAGTCCTCTTCAATACGAAGATGACGCTGCAAACCTTCTAAGTCATAGTCAGTCTCAGCATGCTTAAGTTTCTTCTTATAACCATTCCAAGAAGGGGGGAGACGAGAAATAATAACCCCAACAACAAACGCAGAAGCAAGTTCAATTCCAACATCCTTAAGATGATTAACAATGAGTAAAAGTTCACTGACCTGGGCAATAATTGACTTACTATCAACCATTTTAAAATCCATGAAGTTGCAAATCAGAAACTTCTTGTTGCTTTCTTTAGAAATCTTGTATTTGTTGTCAAGCGTAGTCCATAATTCCTTTGCAGATGCAATACTTCGATGGGCATTGTAAAAATTAGTTTCCAGGGCATTCAAAATATGACCACGACACATAAAATCATCTTCCTGACGCTTCTTCCTTCTGGCCTTCAATTCATCGGAGTCTTTTTCTGATGGTGCAGGAATTACATCCAAACCGTCTTCAAGTATGTACCACAACTTGATGGTGATCAGGAAAAACTTCATAGTCTCTTGCCAACAAGTAAAATTATCACCATCAAAACGTTCCAATCGAGTTATGGTTTGGTTCATCACTTGCAGAGATTGAGCAGTAACATTTGAATTTGAAGATTCACCCTCCATAGTCATAAATTTAATTGCTGAAAACTGTTGGAAAAATTTCAGGGTAATAGAGGATGAAAACAAGGAACGAAAAGAATGTTGTATCACTGGAGCTACAAGGCCTTGCGATTCTTTTCAGCAATTATTTCGACCCTTCCCAAATAATTGGCGAGTACAATCGGTCAGCGAAATATTTATGTCAGGATACAATGAAGCCCTAACAACGTTGTTGGATTCAAAAGTTGTACTCCCCCAATCAAGAACACATTGTAATTGATTATGAAGATGCTTAGAGAGAAAGAGTTTTTTGATAATTGGAATGGGAGAAAGCCTTCGCTATTTAAAGAGGAATTCATGCCTTTTTGGAGATGACTTTTCATCTCCAACAGACGCTTTCAACGGGCATCCATTAATGGTTTCTCTTGGGAAGAAAACCCTATAGGAAGAGACGTGTCGATAGAATTTTATGGAAACCAAAATAGGTTTTCTATGCCCCCCCGGACCGCCCCGGATAGCAGCAAACAATATTGAAAATATCCAACAGTTACTTTTCGACATAAGGCAGAAGTTATTCGGAATACAATTTCAGAATGATTTCCAAATGCAAAAAAGGCACATGTGAAGCAAATTTATTTTACTTCGGTTTTTGGTATTGAATTTCTGCTTCCATAGAAATGCAAGAAAATATACATTCGGAAAATCGCAATAAAATCTCTTCTTATATCCAAACACCCTATAAATAATTCAGCTGATGCCTCTATAACAAATTGATAATTTGAGTGTTTGAATGCTGAAATCTATAATCTAAATTTGAAATTTTTCTATAGCATTTGGTTATATGGTGCTTACTCGAGAATACACCACTTTTAAAATACATCATTTGGCCATGGAGATGCATTATGTGGCTTACTCGAGAGTGCGTCATTTTTATTGAAGCACCATTTGGTGATGAAAATACATCATATCGCTTACCTGAGAATGCATCATCTTGCAAATGCATGATTTAAGTGATACGGGAATTACTTACCAAATTCCACGAGATTTACCAGTACCAAGCAAAGGCCACCTTTTAATCATAAAGAGTTCAGTAGCCCGATTGCACTGCATACCATGGTATACTAAACCAAAGTATGGCGTGACTCATTGTTCTTGAAAATAAAAGAACAAAATTCTAAACGAACCGAACATTTGGACAACTTAAAAACAACCTAAACACATGGTGGGTCCATTAAACCAGCCCCTGCAAATCCACTAAGGTGAGGTCCAATGGAATGTGTCTATACGGTTTTAATTTTGGTCAAATTCTCCGTTCATTTAGAACCATAGATAAAAGAAAGGTATCATCGGCATCACTAGTCTTCGTACTATCATAATTGTAGTAGGGTCCAAGCCATGTCTCACTCACATGACACAACCAAGCACCAAGTAATCAAACTTGATATTTTCTTTCATATTCAATCAGACATACAAAATCACACCAAAACCTTCCTTTTCATTCTGCGCTGTTGCCTTGCTAATAGTCACTCACCAAAAGATTAGGTCTTTTCCATCAATTTCGGACACAATCAAATTAATGCGGAATACCATATCCTTCAACACTACAATCACATTGTAATTACAAAAGATTATGACTTTGTCCATCTTACTAACAAAAAGACCCAACCTGCCTGGATACTCATCTATGTGCTAATTTTCAAATGTGTTGAAAACTCAGTCACTCAATCAAAACAAAAGAAGCTAACACTGCTGGCAAAACCTTCTACATTTGTTTTTTTATATGCACGAAATTTTCCAAGTGTAAAGTCTTCTTAAGAGTTTTCCACGCGGTAAATGCATTACACATCGATGCCCTGTTTATTGCGATTGACAACCTGTTTGGGTAAGAAGGTGTTTAGATACCAGAAACAGAAATACTTCTGTTTTTCCAGAAGCAAAAGCCAATGCGAGAAATCAGAAATAAAACAATTTATTTCACAAAAAATTATTTTTTTTTATTTTTAGAAATCATTTTGAAATTATATGCCCAAATAAATTCTGATTTATTTGCTTTTATAAAATCTCATGATTCACAACAGTATTAGACAATTTGTATAAGGTATCCCGAAGCATTGGGCATCTTGTTGGGGTGAATGTCCGTGAAGCATTGCTTCTGCCAAACATGCATGCCATTTTTGCCTCTAAAAATTAAAAGAACAACAATCAAAGTTCATCAAGCCATATCTATTTACATTTCAAAGTAGAACCACAAACCACTAAAATTACCATAAACTTAAACTCATTCACATCAAACTAAATATAAGTGATGGAACCCTAATCAAATAATAACCACTATTAGAGCTAACATTTTTCCTTTTCTTTTCTTTTTTCCAAACAATTCTTTCGACTCGATACCTGGCATCCAGACAGGCGTGCCCTCTGCCCCAAGACATGGGATGTGCAACTTGCGTTCAGAAACTCGATAGTTCATAGGATTCAGATTTCCGACATTATTCAATTTTCGTATGAATAATTTATCGACCAAGCGAAGAAAAACAACTCTCAGACCGAGCAAGTGGATGTCCAACACCAATATCTTCATTACTCCGGCGACTCGGACTGCTCGGAGTTGATCGTAAACCTCTGGGAGAATCCAATGTCTTTCTACAAAGTTGTTTAATGGCGAAAATCAAATCCAAATTAGGACTAGTAGGTGGACTACTACAACTGAATTTCTTATAGAAATCTTCATGACGATTCACAGCTTCTTCGATACATATACGTTTCTCTGATTTGATAATCTCATCTTCAATTGCTTCACTGCATAATCCACATACCCATTTCCCTTGATATCTTTCTCGAATTTTTTCTATGTATTCTTGTGAACACTCTTCCTTCATTCCACAACAATTACATTTTACGAACTCAAATTCTAATTCTCCTGTTATCTGAGATTCGTGATCAGTAATCGCCATTGATATCCCTGGAAAAAACACTTATTACAATCAGAAATAATCATAAACAAAGAATCAAAATCATTAGAGACTTCCATTTTTGAATATCTACTGCTTCAAATTTTCAAACACTGTTACTAGTACGTACCTTCCATTTTCAATGCTCTGTTATAGTAAAATCCTCTGTTTCTTTTCAAACTTTTTTTTTATTTTTTTGGTTAAATTTTTGAATATCTACTGCTTGAAATTCAAATTCTTCACAAACCCAGATCAGTTTTTGAATCAACTTGACTTTCTTAGAATCAAAATCTTCAAAAACCCAGTATCAAATAACAAAAATTGAATCTGAATTTATATGATGCTATCTTTCTTTCTCCCATTCACCTTCAACTTTTTCTTCTTCTTCAAGAACTTCACACCTGAAATACATCTTAATCTTTAAATTCCAAAATCTCAAACCAACCCTACAAGCTTTCTATAATTATGATTCAGTAATTGACTTTATTCTCAAGGTATTTCTCATCTTCAAATTTGTCTAAATTTTCTCTGTTTTATTAAACTCTGTTTTTTACTCTGTTTTCTATTAGGTACAAATTCAGGGAGAGAAATCAGCGCTGTATTTATATACTCTGTTTTGTAACGCTTAGGAAAATGAGAAAAAAGAGCTAATGATTGGTGATTCAGTCCTTTCATGGATCACTGAAATTTACAATAGGACAGAATCCTAGTCAGCAATCTATATCCATGGTGGGGCCCTGCTTAATAGAAAATGTGTAGTAGTAGGATTAGCTATGTGTCCACACTACCTTTTATCATCATCATGATCAGATCGGAGCATCTATTTTGAGCCATTCAACGCCTCTAATGGTGGGTCCCATGGTTTGGTTTTTCCTAATCGACGCCATCATCCCATTTTAGGTTTTGACTTTACCGTGCATCTTGTTTTCGTGCAGGGAGGGGCATAAGCCCCCTTGTCTCAGAGGCATTGGTGCTTCATTTAATAAGAGCAAAATACAAATGGAGTTGTCTAATGGTGGGTTTGTTTGTAAAATTCACGGTTTACAGGAATTTATAATTTTATGGGATTATAAATTCTGGGATTCATGTAAATTCCTTGTGTGTTTGGTAACTCAATTAAAATTCCTATGATTTATAGAGTTTTCTTGTATTAAGTCTCTGTACCGTTTGGTATTACCCTCAAATCTTAAAATTACATTTATATGGGATTTAGAGTTAAAAAAAAAAAAGTGGGTCCATAAATCCCTTGATAAGTTTCCCAGCAAATCTTAGGGGGAGGGGTCGGACTCCATATGGAGGATTTGCTGGAAAACTGAATCTCGTAAGAAACGTGATTCTAAGGATTCGGGAAACCAAACATACAGAGGGAAACATAATTCTACCAAATCCTCTAAACCCATAAATTCCACCTTTAAAATTCTACATCCAAACCCACCATAATATTTGTTACAGAAAAGAAGAATGAACCGTGAAAAAAACAGTGTGAAAAGACCAGCCCTCTCACACAGGTGAGACCCAAAAAACCCACCCCTATCAGTCCATGTGGACGGAGCCCACCTGCCAGTGAGGAGGCGGTTTTTCTGGGCGGTTTTTCTCACAGTCCGCCCAGAATCATTGTATTTGTTAAACCCTAAACTCCAGAACGAGAAGTGGAGGTACCTGCACTTCTTACCCTTAAATGTAATGCCCTTAATCGAAAGAAATATTTTTATCATGATAATTCGTAATTATGCAAGTGAATGTATGATATTCTTGCTGGAAAAAAATACTAGAGGTACACAACAGTTGAGGGATCACTTAGGCCAAGCATTATGGTTGGGCATTTCATTTGGTTATAGGTTATATGTAGCCAAACCAAATGAGAGTGAAACTGCACCTCACTATGGGAAATGGCATCGATTAGTTTAAATATACAGAAACTAAATTTATGTGTAAATAGTGTCTTTTTATTCCAAATTTTATTTCAATGGATTTACATAAATATTATTTACGATAAAAAAAAATTCAAAGAAAAAAATAGAGATATAATAGGAAAAAAACAATTTTAGTAAAATAAAAGGAATTTGAGGCGACAAAAGAGGCAGTTCTCAGGCGACTGAAAACCTAGGATTGTTCCTCTTCTTCGTGCCCAGATTTCTTCAACAGAACATCTAATATCTTCATCAATTCGGTTTCTCTAGTTTTCTACTCAATACACCAAAATCAGGATTTTATCACAGTATAACCTCTCACAGTTTAGTTTTCAGTCAGTGATACACCTGTAATAAGTCATGTAACAATTATAACTGTTAATAAATTTTGTATTTGTGATAATGATTAGGAATATTAATTTTTTTTATTAGTAACAATAATATTTGTTGACAATTATCCAGACAATCACAATTATAATCTAAAATGATGTTTCCACCCAAAAATTTCACCACATCTAAAACAACCCAAAATTAATAAGTACACGCGTTTGGGGGATACTAATATTAATTGGGGGATATAGGAAAAAGACAAAAACGGGATTTAAATAGTAAATCAAGGTCACCCCATATCCATGTATTTTCACTAATTCCTAATCTACCTCTCATTAATCAGGCTTAGTGGTTAATAATAGTTAGTTATGTTAATTGATTAGTTTGAAAATGATTTATAGAAATCTTTATCATTTTGGAGAGATTAGAAGTATGAATGTTGGGTTCAAATTTTTTGGTTGAGATGAGTGACCATAGTGACCAAAGAGATGTCTCTGAGTCTTCACGTTAGCAACAATATGTCTTTTATGTTGAATCTTCTCAAGATGTAACTTTGGATTCACCATGGCTGCACCTGCAAAACATCCTGCCGGCATTGATATAACTATGAATACCATGCCGGAACAACCTAAACCGGCATGGTATTCATAGTTATAGCAATGCCGGCGCACCATATTTTCACGTACCAGGGAATATTCAACCAAGACAGTGTGCCGGCGTTGTTGTCGGTCGTCCATCCATGCCGGCATTTGTTGGAAATTTTCATAAATGTTTCCTGGTTTTGAAATTTAATTAGTCCACTGCCGGCACAGTCAGTTAATTCTCGAGCATGCCGGTACTGCTAACGGCATAGTATGTTGCTTAAATTTCTTTGCAAGCACATGATGTAAAGTATCCAAAAAAATTGAATTGTTTTTCACTTGACTATCGGCATTGATAGATTTTTATCGAGCATGTTGGCATTTAGTTACGGCATTGAATGTTAGTTACCAAGCATGCCGACACCATTTTTCGGCATGGTATTCATCAATTCCGGTATGATCTTCATCACTTCCGGCGATGTAAAAAAAAATTTATTTCCGACATGGTCTTCATCACTTCCGGCATAGTCTTCATCACTACCGGCATGGTCTTTCTCATTTCCCGCATGGTCTTCATCACTACCGGCATGGTCTTCATCACTTGTGGCATGGTTTTCATCACTACCGGCATGATCCTCATCACTTCCGAATGTAAAAAAAAAAATCGTTTTCAAAGTGGGAAATATTTAGGTTTCAAAGCCCTAAGCCTAACGAGAATGCCGGCAGTGAAGATGGAAATGGGGGATATGTTTTGTTTTTTGATTTTAAGTTTTTAGATTTTTATTTTGAGGGAAGGGTATTTTAGTAGTTCCCCCCCCCCCCCAAAACACCCCTTAGTAAACACTATTGGTTGGGGAAAGTAATTTATATCCCAGAATTAATACAAGTATCCCCCAATCGCGCGTTCATTAATAACTCTTAGGATTTTTCTTGTCATTACTTTCGCAACATTTGTACAAACTAACAATTTTATTTAATTTCTAAAAATCAATATTTATTTATTTTTCTTTTTAATTTTCTTAGTATTAGAAAACAGGATCAACACCAAGTCAACAAGTCATGACTTTGTAGGAAATTTGATTTGGACAGATACCAACCTTTTCTCTCGATTTTGTCGACAAAACCATAACAAAAATATCTGCTTCTTCTGAAGACAGTGAAAATGACCAGACCACCCTTATCGGTATAAGTGTAATAAAAATTCCGAAGACTGTGAAAATGACAGATTACCTTTACCGAAAATAAGTGCAGTGAATATTCTGGAGAAATTGAAAATGACCAGACTACTCTTATCGGAAATAAGTAAAGTAAATATTACATACTGTTAAGATGACCATATTACCTTTACTGGAAATAAATGCAATAAATATTATGGAGACTGCGAAAATTACCATACTACCCTTATCGAAAATAAGTAAAGTAAATAATACATAATGTGAAAATGACTATATTACCCTTACTGGAAATAATTGCAATAAATTTTACGGAGACTGTGAAAATGACTAGACTACGCTTATCGGAAATAAATAAAGTAAATATTACAGACTGTGAAAATGACCATATTACCCTTACTGAAAACAAGTGCAATAAATATTCTGGAGACTATAAAAATTACCACACTACCCTTATCGGAAATAAGAAAAGTAAATATTACAAACTGTGAAAATGACCAGACTACCCTTATCAAAAATAAGTAAAGTAAATATTACAGACTGTGAAAATGACCATATTACCCTTACTGGAAATAAGTGCAATAAATATTAAGGAGACTATGAAAATGACCAGACTACCCTTATAAAAAATAAGTAAAGTGAATATTCCAGACTGTGAAAATGACCATATTACCCTTACTGGAAATAAGTGCAATAAATATTATGGAGACTGTGAAAATGACCAGACTACCATATTACCCTTACTGAAAATTAGTGCAATAAATGTTAGAGCACTGCTCGGTCGAACTCGCAAGCGTTGCTATCTCAAGCTTGTTTGTCAATGTTAGTGATCAAAACTATAAGTCTTGATTTATAGTCTACTTATAGTAATGTCTCGGACTAGGATAGATTGTGTAGTTGAGCATTAGACTTCACGACTTTCATCAAATGAAGACGAAGAACTACTAAGGCGAGCTTGTGGAACTTCATCAACAAAAGGTATGTGGAGACTAAAACTCATCTATCACTTGGAAAGTCTATTTCTACTCTATCTCCTATATTGAGACAAAAGTCGTATTACTATATAGTTGTCGATTATACACATTTGAGATTTCGAGCTAAGTTTAACTCGCTTACATATTTCTCGGAATATGTGTTGGTAAGCTTTCGCTTCAACCAAGTTCATCTTATATTCTTGAAGAAAGTCAAAAGATGATCATGTGAAAATCGCCGAGTAACATCTTACATGGTTTGTGTGATACAATCATTTGATGTAGGGTTGGAATGTTTCGTTATGATTATTTCAATATCTTGAAAATTGCTTTGATGCTAATAGTGTGTGAAAACGGCTATTGTCATCCTCTAAGAAAGTTTTAATGATTGAAATAAGAGTTTATAATACTTAACCATCATTGGATTATAAACATAGTGTGCTTTCTTGCATGTATGTGATCCATGAATGGAACTAAAGTATGCATACCCGTATGCGTACTTGTAGTTGTGAAATTCCGTGTACCAAGTACACATACCGGTACGCATACTTGCGTAAGGTATAGGTCCAGGAATTTCTGTTGGGTTTTGGAAGTGTACCAAGTATGTGTACCCGTTTGCATATTGGCGAACCCAAACTCAGACCGGCTACTTAAGTATGCGTACCCGTTTGCATACTTGAGTGGTTAAAGTTCTAAAATTGGTTGGCTCATGAACTAATACATTTATATATTAAGGAATGCATTTTTTGCAAACCGTGGCTATAATGTTCATGAATAAGATTGATATGAGAGTGTTCATATAGCTAACCTCGGTTAACTACGGTTGAGCCAACATGGTGTACACGTTTAGGTACGGTTACTAAACCTAATTGAGGGTGCATTTCATTTGTGTATAACAAGCTAAGTTCAATATAACGGTTGAAAGATATTAGCTTGAATCTAATCAGGTTATTTTCATCTAACGGTGAATATTGAATGCTTTGTTACCAATGTAACTTAGATTGCAAGCCCTGATTTGAAAACTATATAAAGGAGAACTCTAGCAACTGGGACTAATCCCCACACCTCCTGTGTGATACTAGTTGTATAAGCTACAGTCGATTCTCCTTTAACCTTAGGTTTTTCACGAAACCCTGTAGGTTAACGACTTAAAGACTTCATTGGGATTGTGAAGCCAGACCCAACTATTTTCTCTGTAGTTGCGTGATCTGATCTTCCTGTTTCTATCGTGTTTGAGTACATCTTCTTTAAGATTGACTCGAGATTTAATCTCTGATAGGCAAGATAAAAAGTAGTCACAAACATCATCGTCTCATCGTTTGTGATTCCACAATATCTTGTTTCGCTACCATACGATTAAGATTATTGTGAGGTGATTGATTTTCTAGGCTGTTCTTCGGGAATATAAGTCCGGTATATCAATTGGTTCTTGTTCATCTTGATTTATCAAAAGACAGAATAAAACTCGTAGATATTTCTGTGGGAGACAGATTTATCTATTCCTATAAACTTTTCTGTGTGAGACAGATTTGTTTATCAAGTCTTCGACTTTGGGTCGTAGAAACTCTTGGTTGTGGGTGAGATCAGCTAAGGGAATCAAATGCGTAGTATCCTTCTGGGATCAGAGACGTAAGGAGCGCAACTGTACCTTGAATCAGTGTGAGATTGATTACGGTTCAACTACAGTCCAGTCCGAAGTTCATTGGTAGTAGGCTTAATACAATATGGTGTTCAAATATGGACTAGGTCCCGGGAGTTTTCTGCATTTGCGGTTTCCTCGTTAACCAAACTTCTGGTGTCTGTGTTATTTCTTTTCCGCATTATATTTTGTTATATAATTGAAATATCACAGGTTGTGCGTTGAATCGATCAATTAGGAAATCCAACCTTTGGTTGTTGATTGAAATTAATTGATCCTTGAACATTGGTCTTTGGAACCATTCAAGTTATTTCTCTTATATTCAATCAGGCTCGCAAATTCCTATTTGCTGATTGCAGATTGAATTAAGAGATAGAGATATAAAACTCTTTGATATACTTTTCTCTAGATTGAGTCTAACTGTCTAGTTGATTCTCTTGAGAGTACATTGGAGTTTGTCTATTCAGATTGCCAAACGAAATATTGGGTGTGGTTGTTTTACCCCCGCATTTTCAATAAATATTATGGATA
>JAJJMB010009474.1:343291-420791 GCA_023531105.1 Papaver atlanticum | reverse complement strand
CAAAATAGAAGACTTTTCTTCTCTCATCTGCTGTAGAGTAAACTCGATTCTTGATTAAATTTCAACTGCTCGAAGTGGGTCAGAAAGATAGTCAAAGGATATCTCGAGCAGGGCATTCGTCCGCCTTGTTCACTAATTGCATATATAGGTATAGTTGTTACTCCATCTCAAGTGTTGTTACTTCATCTCAAGTTCTCATGCCAGAAGTTAAATTGAGCGTCGAAAAAAGGTAGTTTAATTGCTTACTTGCTAGAGTCAGGTCCGAAGGAACTGTCTTTTATAAAAGAAGGAGAATGAAAGCTACTTTCTTGTTCGGAAAGGAAGAGACTCGACTGAATGGAAGAGGAGTGGAGAGAAAGCAACTAGAAGTAAGTGACTTTCTTTGTACCTAAATTGTTTATATAGCATAGAATTTCACGGGCACTGATCTCAAAAAAAGGTCTCTATGTAGCATACACCCTATATATCTTGAGCGAGGTCTAGCTCTTAGTGTTGCCCAGATAATAAAGTTAGTAAGCACCCTTGCGCCTGATCTATTTGTTTATATATCTCCTTCTTAGTCCATTAGTCAATTAGATCTCTCCCCATACTATATTCAATGAATTAAGGTATTTTCTCCCAGAGCAGCTCACGCCCCAGCAGAATCACCAACTTTGACACTTTCAAGTGATGAGATCGGTCGAGTGGTCTCAGTTGGAGATGGGATTGAATAACGAAAGAAGTCGACAAAGTAAAATGAGTTCAAGAAGGAAATTGTCTCTATTCGCTTGCTCTATTTTTTTATATAGTTTCTATAGCTAACTGAAAGCTATACATAGAAGAATTCAGGTCACAGTTGGGTGTGATAGAGTAGAGGAACTAGCACTGGTCAACTTGATTATAAGTTCTCTCGATCTGAATGACGGCTCGCAGTTGATTTAATTGAAGCAGTTGATCTAGTAGAGGCGTATCTCACAGTTGGTTTAATGGAATCTGTCTCTCAAGGAGATGGGTAAAGTGTTAAAAAAGACTCAAAGTGGAGCATTGTCTTCTGTTAGATTAGGTGGGCTAGGTCCATATGCTTCGAGTACTTTCAGTACCTCTACGGGCAAGAAAGCTATACTCTACCGAGAGCCAAAAGTGGACGGTAGAGCTTGTGTTCTATTTGTTTATATAGTGACTCTAACTAACTGAAAGTTACTAGATGATCCAAAGATCTATCTCCGGTCAGGTTGTTTACTTACTTGTTTGTCACGAAGAATGGAATATGGAAAATCCTGCTATAGAAGAGTAGGAGCGGAAACAGAAAGAAGTCAGGATCACTCTCTTCTCGTATGTTGTGACTTCTTGAGAGAGATAAATAGCGACGAGCGCTCGTCTTCAAGTTCTATATTGGAAATTACATGAATAGATAGCAATTACATAGATAGATAGCCCATAGAAGTAATGTCATATAATAGAAGAGTCTCGCAATCCAGTTCCACGGTCCCGAAAGATTCATGGAATTCAGACCTTAACTTGGAGTATAGCCAAGTGGCAAGGCACCGGTTTTTGATACCGGCATGCAAAGGTTCGAATCCTTTTACTCCAGATTGACTCGCCAGAAAGTTGAACTATTTCTCTTCATTTATAAGGCCTCTCCAATGCAAGCTATAGCTCGAAGCTGTCTCTACTGGATCGCATCTGTTTTGTATCTAGTTCGTAGCGGGAATAAACTCGTATAGAAAGAAATGCTTTATCTTAAGAGCACTTGAACTGAGAGAGCAGGTAGAATTCCCTATAGTGGGTCGTTTTATCTTAAGAGTGCTGAACTTGAACTGAGAGAGCAGCCAACCTGGAAATCCAATTCCGATCAACAAAACTTGGAGGGATGGCTGAGTGGCTTAAGGCATTGGTTTGCTAAATCAACATACAAGATTATTGTATCATGGGTTCAAATCCCATTTCCTCCGGTTGAACGGAAAAAGAGCAAGCTACTCCTTGTAAAGCGCTCGAAGAAAACTTTAGGAAAGAAAGTGGCTTGGGTAGCTCAGCTGGTTAGAGCAAAGGACTGAAAATCCTTGTGTCAGTGGTTCAAATCCACTTCTAAGCAGCAGGCGAGACGGATTTCCTCAAGTTCCTGCAGGGTGAGAGACGAGGTGTAGCGCAGTATGGTCAGCGCATCTGTTTTGGGTACAGAGGGCCATAGGTTCGAATCCTGTCACCTTGACTGTAGATCCTCTCCTTTCAGTCGAGTCACTAAACTCTCTTGTAATGTCGTAGAATAAGGATTTCCAGTGAATCCTTTGGTCGAGCAAATCTATGACTGCGTACTGAACCTGGTAAACGAGCAGATTGGAGGTCTCGGATAGTCCATACTATAGTCAAGTTCTTGGGAATTGTAGGAACTCTTTCGCTCAATCTCAACTCTCTGTCATTGTATGATTTTTGGTCATAGATTACACTCTATCTGATGTATCTACTTATCGTATTCTTGCCCCTGCTCGGTAGTTCCGTAGCAGGTTTTTTCGGGCGTTTTCTAGGATCAGAAGGAACCGCTATAATGACCACCACGTGCGTTTCATTCTCTTCGATCCTCTCTATGATAGCCTTTTATGAAGTCGCACTGGGAGCTAGTGCTTGCTATCTAAGAATTGCTCCATGGATCTCATCGGAAATGTTTGATGCTTCTTGGGGCTTCTTTGGCGACCGTGAAGTCACCGGATGAATTGCCGAGTATATAGATCAGATCCGGACGTTGCTCTTGCTCCGCGGCGATACGGACTCGACCTGCTCCTACCCACCCTAGGGAACCATAGCATGTCGGGAATAAGGGGGGCGACATACTGGGCGTAACCACTCCCTTGGGGGCTGTACCGCCCTGCCTTTCGATCGATACACAGTTGAGGAGGCCGATCACGAACGTTACAGGTGTGGGAGCGATCCTGGTCAGGGAAGGCTAAGACGGCGCCTCGCATATGGGTAGCAAGAGGGCTCTTATGCCCCGACGATGGGGCCTTATGGGGAAGGGCCCAATAAGGACAGCACACCCCCCACTTTCAAGCGCACCTCTGTATCGACTGAGAATATGTTCTAGTCGGTGGAACCGGTGAACCACGCGAGCTGGTTAGATGCGTAGGGCAGAGGGCTCGTAGTACCCCCTTTGATCCAGCCTCGGAATCACCTACTCAAGGGACAGGCCTGACGGCAGGCGGTGGACTCTTTCAGGGAAGAAGGGGCCTAAGAACGGCAGATGACGTACACTTGAGTGACAAAGGAAAGAGCGAGACCTCTTTTTACGTTCAGACTGCAGAAAGATAAAGTTGGTGAGCCGTGTGAAGGTCAACCTTCCCGCACGGTTCGGAGAGCACTGAATTAGAATGAGAGCCACGGAACTCGCTCGATTCACAGATTGGTCTGACTCGTAATTCACTTCTGACCCGTCTGAATATTTCATTGATGTTAACACCTTGGAGATCTGATGCCTTGAATCTCTTCTTTGTATGTTGTTATTGTTTTCTCCCAATTTTGTTTGTTTCATTTTGGTTAAGAGTTTGATTGTGGAGAGTTTGAGGTGATGATTAGGTAATTTCCCTCTTGGTTTGATCGTCAAAATGATGGCATAAATGTGCTCTAGCTGATCATTCTCTCCCTTCTCAAAAACCAAAAATCTTATGTCTATTTTTCAGTGTTACTTTTCTTCTGCAAGATATATGGTATTTTTGTTGTATCTGGGATCTCCTTTCATCTTCTAACTTAAATTTTACTTTCATCTGCTTTTTGTTAAGAAGGGTGTTCTTGGTGTCAAGGTCAAGATCACGTTGGATTAGGATCCTAAAGGAAAGAATGGTCCAGTGACTCCATTACCTGACATTGTTACAATCCACCAACCCAAGGATGAAGAAGACTTCATTAGCAGGCAGAAATTGTAGGTTCTATACTACAAATTAGAGTGTATTGTGAATGAGAATCTTATGTCAGGTGCAAATCCTTCGTGGAACGCGAAATTGCATGTCCAAGATTTATTTTTATTTTTTTAGCATTGCAGGTCCAGGATGACCCAATGGTATCTCTGTTTTTTTTGTTTTTTGTTTAGATGTAACGAAATTCTTTACTGGAATAGCAGTAATATAAATTTTGTTAACTGTGACAAATAAATACCACGTGTCATCACCATGATTGTGTGGTAGCCTGCCACGTGGCAGTTCCCCCACCCCCACCAAAACAGGTGGCGCCTCGCTGTCAACAACATATAAATTGTGACAAAAAGAAAGACACGTGTCGAGACAAGAAAAATAGCTAATTTTTGCTAAACCGTTGCGATTAATTACTGTAACGGATGGCAATTGTGACTTTAATAAATAATTGTCACATAAAAAACTGTTGCAACAAATTACAACAATATTAATAACGGGTTTTATAGCGACCTATATGTGTTACAAACCTTATCAGTAACAGATCTGCCTTGTTACAAAATCCTGATTTTGGTGTAGTGACTTCGAATGATGCCCTTCTCATACATGTTTCACTTCCATTTTTACGGTTGGAGCAGTTACAAAAACTTAGGTTTCCCAATTATACATAATGTGCAGGGCAAGATCATCATCATAAATATCATGGCTCCCCTTCTCTCATATCACAACAAGATTCAATCTTCCAATGCCCTTTTTAAGGGATGACAGTTGTTGTAATCGGGTTGGGGGATGCGGTTTGGATAAAAATTCTCTCCTTCAACATCTAAATGATCGTCACTTTGCTTCCAGTGACAGTAAACCATCTTGCAGAGACAAGATTCAAACCAACAGTGAGATTTTGAGGCTTGGGAGATGGTTTTAACCCAATTACAAATGTAGTTATGCACTGTATGCATAAATTTACACGCTTGGAGAAGACCGTGTAGAATGCATGATGGGGACATTATTCCTAGTCCATTCAATGGCAGAGGAGTAGACTTCTTAATATACAGAACTGATAAACCTTGCACTGCCAATTCCCCCAGCAATGATAGCTGTGATGAAACAACATATAATTCTACAGGGATTACGTTAGAGCTGCTTAACCGTATTTTCTAAAAGCAGGTCCGAACTGTTTCAAGCATCCCATTACATTGGAGGCTTAACTTTTCCAGAACCTTGAAGGATGCATTAGACAACGTATTGCTCAATCCCCTTGAACTGATCTCTTGGATTAAACTGTTGTTACTCCCTGCGTGTACATTATCCACCTATAGCCCTAAATGCTCCACTAAAGAGAGATCAAGCAACATAAAGAAGCTACAAACTGCAGCTATCAATCAAGCCATATTAATATGGAGAGACCTTAGTGGATGTACGAACTTATCGTAGAAACTATTAGAGCCACCTATATAATATCAGGCTATCAAACACAAGGCGAAGAAACTACTAGAGCCATCTGTATGCTCCACCACCTGCCATTCCAATTGTAAACATAAACACACCAGCAACTACAATGAACAATGCAGCAGTACGTACGAGTTTGAAAAGCTTCCCAAAGGGCACATCATGTTGCCTGATGCTCTTAGTGGACCGGTTGCTGTAGTTGCAGATGATTTACTCCCCTCCATTACTGGCGTCATCAATCTGTGGTTAACTGGCATTGCAAGTACCCCTCTAACTCCCTTGCTAATACCAGGTGGGGGTATAAGACCCATTGCAGTCGGAACCATATTCATAGATTAGTTTCAAGGCTTGCTTCTTCTACTATATGCAAGAATATGGCCGAGTATCTTGGTGATTTTCAGTTTGGTGTGGGTATTTCAAGTGGTGGGGAAAATATCTTACATGCAGTTAATAGAGTATTATAGGCTAAAGGTCATCAGGCTAACATGTCTATGGTACTTGTGGATTTCAGCATCACCTTCAACCTAATTGATAAAATCATAATGGTGCAAGAAGTTAAACAACGACATCTGGAAATCTCTAAATAGATTGATTTGCTATTCCAAGCCTACATGTCTCTACAATGGTGAAAACATTATTTCTTCGACGCAGGGCGTGTAACAAGGTGAACCCCTAGGACCTCTGCTTTTTTCGTTGACATTACATTATTTTATCCACCATATTGACAGGATGTGTAAGCTTGACATCAGTACATGGTATTTAGATGAAGACACTTTGATAGGTGAGACTACAGAAGTTGCTAAGGCCCTCAATATTATACAAAGCAATGGACACTTCATGGGACTACACCTCAAAATTAGTAAAACTAAAGTATTTTGTCCTATTTCAGATCCGTGTAATTCAGCAACAGATGTTTTCCCCTCTAACATTTGTAAACCTTCTGATGGCATGAAGCTCTTTGATTGGTCTGTTAGTTTAGATGGATTCTGTTCATAAACTCCGTGACACGCAAAGTGAATTATTACTTCTCCGCAGCTGTACTGGCGCATCACAGTTGTATTTCACAATACGCACAACAAACCCAACTGTTGTTCAGCAAGTTCAAGCCCACTTTGACAATCACCTCTTTCAATACTTACGACAAATAATCACGGGTGATGGCCCGAGGTTCGGTTCTTTGCAACAACGTATTGCGTCTATTCCTATTAGGGATGGTGGCCTAGGCATCTATATTATATCAGATACCAGTCGATATTGTTTCATTGCTTGTTGAGCTCAAACTAAAGTTATACAAGACAACATACTTCGTAATGTGCAAGTTGCCGACACTAGGTCCATCTTTCAAGTCGTTATCGATAACTACACACGGGTATGTGGCTCTTTACTTCCTTCCTTCAGCTTCTTCGATTCTGCCCCCCATCTTATGAGGAAATACCTATGAAATTCCACATGACATCAGGTGACTCTGTCTTGTGGAAATGCAACAAAACAAAACGTGCACAAGATTAAGCATTCCATTGTTTGGAGAAGATAACTTTTGTTCAAGTTGTGATAGAGAAATGGATACATTTGGAGATCATGCCCTACATTGCGCTAGCGATGTAGGCCTTAAATTCCTTCAGATCTTGTACATGACACTTTGGTGTATATTTGCTTCCCGCTATAAAAGAGGTAGCCTTAGGTCTCTTGTCTAACAATGAAGCTGATTTGAGACCAGTAGATATCCTAGTGTGCAACTGGGATAATGGGCATGACACATGTTTTGATGTCACTAGTATTTCACCTTTCACAGGTGGCGGCATTTGTACCTACCAACCTGGCCATGCTATTTCTTTTGTTGTCTTCCGCAAGCGAACTAAATATTTCGATAAGTGTATGGACAGTGGCGGAGCCACATTGAGACAAATGGGGGTCTCAAGCCCCCACTTTTTTTGTAATCTTAAGGTAAATATGCATGGTTTTCTCTGTAAATTTTAGTCATTGTGGGGGCAAAAGAGGTTAGTTCTTATAAATTGTTCGCCTTTGCTTCTTTTGACCCCGTCGGCAAAACATCTTGCCTCCGTCACTGTATATGGATGTCGGTTATGGCTTTTACGCTTTATCCTTTACCACCACTGAAGAACTTGGAGAAGATACAGTAGCTTTTTTGAAGCGATTGAGAAATTGTACTGCTTATCATTTACTACAATGTAAAAATAGGCAATTATTTGTTTCCTAGAGTTGGGCTTGTTATTCAGAAAAGTGTTGGAGCTCAGCTTGTTGCTAGGCTTCCAACCAATTCATTGTAATCCACATTTTATTTAATAATAAATTATCATTATACTTTAAAAAAAGAGTTAAAAATAAACAATTATGAGTAAAAATCATGGAAAATGAGTTTCTATTTGGACCTAATAGTTAAGTTATTTTTCAAGACATCGCTTAGCTACAAAGTTGATCAAATCTAATCCATCTTTATTGTTTATATGGAGAAGCCAAATAGCCATATTAAAGCCAAGCTATACCCCATAATAGATGGATTTCTCTGTACTTAAGCTATAGCGAAGCAAAAACACCTACCATAATACTTGTCTTATGAAGGTTATTTATTTAAAAGAGGGATAAAATTCATATTGAACATAAGTTGAGGTGGTGGTCAAGACCATTGTTGCTATTACTTTTGGGTAGATGGTGGTTTTATACATCTCGAATTGTGCTCATTTTTTTTGTAGGAATGTCGAGTCTTATAAGACGAATATACCATCAAAATACTAGACTTAAATTCATTATCGTTTGAGTTTTACGGATAAAATGGCACAAATCTTGTCCGACCTTATCCATCTAAGAGTGTTCATGGATCCTCCTCTTTTATTATAGGGAAATAATACATATAGCAAGCATAGTCTTGTTATAAGACCTTAAGCTTTAATTAAAAAACATCTTGTTGTAAGACCTTAAGCTTTAATTTAAAAAAAGTAATTATTTTTGTTATTGGTAGCATATGACAAATATCAATGTTAAGCTTTTACAAAAATTCAAAAGATGAATAATTTAGTTTAGAGAATCTAATCTCCCTGTGTTCAATTATTAAAACTAGGCACATGACATTAAATATGAGAGTCCTGTCTCGAGTCTTGACCAACCGGAATAACCCAAGTTAGTTGGCCCATTCAATTTTGGAGTCATGGGAGAAAAGTGTTGCTCTGGTCTAGTCTTGCTATGGGATGAAGATTAATAGATGACAGTGGAGGAATGGAGGATTTTTAACCTTTTCTGGCGTACTTAAGGAGGAAAGCTTGTGAAAGAATGGGCATATTGAGATATGGTTTTCCTATACGATTTTTGTTTTGAATTTCTCTCTCCTCTCTCTCACTCATTCTTCTTCTCCAACAAAATCATCAAAAACAACCATTTTCTGTTCAGATTTAGTCCATTTTTGGACTAGATCTGAGTAGATTTCTTCATTTTTCCTTGCTTTCTAGGTTAGTTAGTAGATTAGTTTGGTTTTTTATTATGTTTTCTACTTATCTACACCATTTAGGTGGTTTTATCTACTCTTTTGAGGTTTATCTTCTCTTTAATGACGATTCTTGGTTACTGGGTTGGGTTTTAAGATTAATAGTGATGCTCTTCATGCTCTCCAACGACGAAATCTTCATCTTGGTTGTCTCCGACAACGGAATCTCCATCGAAATCTTCATCATCAATTTATTCGGCGACGGAATCTCCATAGGTGGTCTTTTTGACGACGGAAGCTTCATCACTAGTTATAAGAGATTTGAGCAAATCACTCCTACTTTTGGAACATTTCTTTCTAAAGAAGAAAAACAAACTACATGGTTGGAATTTAATTCCGAGAAAAACCATACTTCTTCCGATTTAATCGGATCTTATTCATACTTGTATTTTTCTTACTCCGGTAATCCATCTCTTTCTCTTGTCGGATTTCTCGGTATTGTACTCTTATGGTATGTTCTTGTTACTTTGTATTCTCTTATTTTCAATCTTAAACTCATTGTAACCTTGAAATCCCATTAATGAAAAGGTTCCTTGTTTATCAAAAAAAAAAAAATGGCTTTCCTGTTACAAAATACAGTTGTTTTTGGAACATTTTGTAGTGACTTTTAGAGACATGAGGGTCATGTCCTATAGAAGATATTTCTGCAGGGTTTGGAGTGTGCACAAGGGGATGGGATGGGTTTTTAAGGAGGTAATATCTTCCCGGTGGAGTTGTCTTTGATGTTTTTGGACTGTCGAAAGGTGGCTCAGCTTTCATAAAGAAACTTAATCATTTGCTTACAGCTTAATGAGGGGCTACCTATATATGACCATCGTAGTGTTCTCCGCGTTCATTTCTCGCATGCTGAGAGGTAACTAATTTGGTGCAAACTTATTGAGCAAGAGAGGTGCAATGTTCACGATTTTGTTACCGGAGTAGCGAGTCCTCTACGTATGACCAACATATACAACAATAATGCAACATTTCTAATAAGGGGAACTAGTTTATTAGAGAGAATACCAAATTCCATTAAAATCCTTTGTACTATACAGAACCATTCCAGTAAACTGATGCCCCATTAGCAACCATGCAATAATTTGGTACCATTCCAGTAAACTGATGCCCCATTAGCAACCATGCAATAATGGTACTAAGTTTTAAAGGTGGTAACCCTCTTTGAATCATTAGTGTCCTGAAGGCTGCACTAGCTAGCTAATGCGGCTTGTGTATCCTATAAAACAAAAAATCCCCTTGCAGCTTTTGATCTTTTCTTAAAGAGAATGCGGTTTGGTATCATTGCCATGGCTCAAAAGTCAAAAGAAAACATGTGGTTTAGTGTTTAATTACCCCTGTTGAAATTTGGGTTTGATTAGCATGGTGCTGGTTTTTTTTCAAGTTTAGGAAACTGTAGCCATAATCACGACTTTCTGAGCGAAAGATGTTGCACCTACCGAGAAAATCCTAGATGAATATTATGTAAGTGTAATATTCTCGCATGAAAGTTCTGGGATTGTGAACCTCAGTTTCTAACTTTCGGTCAATCGATCAAGCCAGGAGATTCTTCATGGTATATGTGGTTATCGAGTGATTGAAGAACTAAATCCCCAAAAATGAAGAGTCGATGAAATGTCTACACAATTTTATTTTATTTTTCCATGTATTTTTGTTATTTTGTGTAGCAGTGAAATGGGTACTTTTTCTTTTCAAGCAGGAAATGGATACCTCCGTAAAAGCATATACTCATGCTTCAAAAAATAAAAAATAAGCATATACTATGCTTCAAAAGAAAAAAGGAAAAAAAAAAGCAAAAGCATATACTTGGAATTTGTTAGTTACATTTTATTACACAACCCGTGGATGAAAAGTGATTAAGTAACTAAATTAGTTTTGTTAACTAATGATATTTTGTATTTTGGGTTTAGATTAGAAATCAAAAAGCTTAATTCCAACCAAGTTTTCACATTCAGTGAACCACGTCAACTAGACTTTCAGCAAACTCCATTGTTTTTGTTAAGGTAGGTAAAATTAAGTCATTTAGGTGACTAACAATAAGAGAGGCTCATACAACATACGTAAAGTTTATCGTTATTGGTTTTAGGTGCCTTAGAATCTAAGCTCAAATTAGATTCAAATAGAAAAATTGGGTTAATTGCCCAAATATTTTTAAGGACGAATAAAAATTAGTACAGGTGAAATGGACACAAAAAAAATAGCAAGAATGAATCTGGATTCATCCTGGCTTAAACTTAAAAAATAACGAGGGTGAAACTGGATGCATCCTGATGTAAATTAAAAATAAGAAAAAATATTTGAAAATGGGTAGGATGAAACTGTTTACATCCTGGCTATTTTTACATTCTCGTCCATTTAAACAGTATCAAATTTTACATGTCTTTTTCACCCAGGAATTATCGTTGTTGGGTTAATTGACCAATTTTGTGATTCAAATATACAATAATATTCATATCATATTTGAATATCAAAAGCATTTGCTTCTCCAAAGGAAGAAGTTAATTTCAAAATTTGAAAGTAAAAAAAAAAAAAAACTATTGCTCCTCAAAAAGTTAATTGCTTTTTTTGTTTCTGGAATTAGTTGTATTCAAATGTTGTGTTCAACCTAACATCTAGTTTTATTGCTTTAGAAGTTAAAACTTTATTTTATAACTTTTTTGCTTCTAGTACGAGAATCTTTTTTTTAGCCTTTATAGTCATCGCGGAATATGACCTGATCAATAGTATGTTTGGATAATTTGCTCCCAAATAATAATATTTAATATTTTTTTAATTTGTTACATGGGGTTTATTTGTATAATTTGCTCCACCGGTTAATCAACAAGGACATTTTTATGGTTTGTACATTTAGTTACGAACAATAACTTCAAATGCTCGGAATTTATTTCAGATCGTGGTATATATAGGAAAATATTTTGCTCGAGCATTTTTATCCACTAGCATCACAAACCAACTATTAATTATGTGGCGTCATAAGCAGACATTTAAGAAATGGTTGGTTGTGATTATATTTGTTAAAATATTTGTTAAAATGGTTGATTTGTGATACCGCTTGATCAATATTGCTCGGGCAACATACAAACAAAATTTTATCATATGTATATAAGATTAATACATACGGGAATCTCAAATACTGCTAGGGAGAAAAGCTATACTAGTAAATCTAGAAAAAAAAATCATTTCTCATTTATGGGGCATTACGATTGACATTAATGTTTCCTCAACAATGAAACACTAATATAAATGTATCGAATTATTATGATTACGACGACACAATTGAAATCTTTATAGATCACCTCATCACCATGATACGGTTGTTCTTGTTTTTCTTTTTCAACTCCGGTCCAGAGTGCATTCACTAGATCTAAGTACCTTTACATCAATGATTTTTCTAGTCGATTAAGAGATACAAGGAGAGTTTCAAAAAATTATGAAAACAAATAACTGAACATCAAATCATAATGATGAGTCTCAGACTCCTGACCAAGTAAACACATGAGCGAGCATCGGTCGGACTAATGGGACTCAGACTCCCAACCAACTAAACCCATAACATTACAATGATGGAACTCATGTTAATGACCAACTAATCCCGTTTCCGAACATCAGATCAGAATCATGAGACTCAGGCTCCTGGCCAACTAAACTCAAACAGGTTGTTACCCGAATCGAAACCGAAAAGCCACTTGCCACGTTACATCAAACGATTTGTCCACAAAATACATTAAACTAATCCTCTCCATTAGGACATTAATCTCAATGTTAATGCGCACTTAATCACACAAAATTTTAGCACTTCAATAAGTACAAAAAAATATTTTCCCTTAATCAAGGTATTTTTAGTAATATCAACATAAACACAGGGGTAATTGTGTCATTTCCTACCATTAAATAATCAGTGGGTCTAAATAGAGTGATGAAAGGGTAGAGGTCTTCTCCTTCGTATGAAAAAAATAGCTCTTTTTTTCTTTTTTCTGTGGTGGTGATAAAATAACCAGAGAAATTTCTCAAACCCTAATTATTATTTTTTGTTAGAATTTTAGATTAGGGTTTTTGTCTCTGTTTTGTAATCTTATTCATGTACTTTATTTTTCTTGATTTTTTTTGAATTTTTTTTCTTCTTTTGATGGGAAGATTTGACTCGATTTCACCATTAATCGAGCTTCGTAAAGGTAAAATTACTTCTTTTTATGTTTAGATCTTGAGTTTTATGAAATAAAATCTGGGTTTTGCTTTAGTTTTGTTGTTTAATTTTTGAGGATTGAGATCTTATCAAATTGATGCGTGTTCTTTGAATTATGATGGTATGCTCTGTTTTTTGTTACTGAGTTTATGATTTTAGGGTTAGGGTTTTGTTTGGATGAGAATTGAATGATGTGCAGAAGATCCAGATGTATGTTTTGTTAAATTCTGTGGAATTTTATCTTTATTTTGAGTATGAGCTGCAAACCCTTTGGATTGAAAGAAGTTATTTTGTCAAACTTTAGCTGAATTGCTATTAACAAGCTAGTTCTTGTCCCAATTAAGGGTTTTGTTATTGATCTGGTAATGTGTATCTTGATGTGTGTAGTTTGTCTGTAACTCTCGGCTAGTTTCGTTGTTGAGGATTTGTAGTTCATAGTAGTCGAGGCTTGGTTTTTCCTCGGTTTGTGTAGAATTGCTGATAGTTGGATTTCTTTTGCAGGGTTTGGCTAATAGTTTCTCTGAGGAAACATCTTGTCTCGGTGGGAAGGCGGCGTTTTTGTTTTATGAACAATTATTTATTTTGTTGAATTTCCAATTAACAATGAACTTGTCGAAAAAGGGTGTTTCAAACAATGTGACTAAGTTAAGTGTGGTTCCGAACACAAATTTGAATCCAAATGCAGCAGAGTTTGTACCATTTGCTCTTAGGTCTTCACCTGGTAGTACAAGCACTGGAGAAGTGGTGACGACCCCGAAGCTTGAAACTCCAGGAACATCGGGAAAAGCAGTGTTGGATAGAACTGAGTCGACTGTTTCTGATGAAGAGGCTCTTCAATATTGGTGTCGCCAGCTTCCTGATGATATCACCCCGGATTTTAATTTTGCGGGGGATGATGAACTGCAAGGACCTGCGAGTCTTGCATTCTCATCTCTGTCTTTACTTGATGGAAGTGAAGCGTCAATGTTCTCTGGATCTACCGGTAGCGGTCAGATATTGAGCAAGCAGCAAGAATTATCTTCTCACGGTTTTGATAAGATGAAATATTCTGTTTCGCCTTATGTAGTGGAAGATCAATCATCAGCTGGTTTTCTGAATTTGCCAACTAATCCTTGGGATAAGCAAAATGTCAGCAATGATCAGCTTGGCATTGGGAAGGAGGGTTTTCAATATAATGGGAACGGTGGATACTTGAATGATATGCTGAGTGAAAACCCTAGTTTTGATGGTTCTGAGGTGAATCCTGTGGAGTATTTGGCTCAGCAGTTCCCTGGTTTTGCTGCTGAAAGCCTTGCAGAGGTTTACTATGCCAACGGATGTGACATGAACTTGACGGTTGAGATGCTCGCCCAACTGGAGGTATACTTCGTTCTTCCTGCTTATCTTGACATATCTAATTATCAGAAGGATAAAAGTGAGTAGAGCTTAGCTGCTTTTGCTGGGTATGCTGCATTCTTTTTATATAGTGTTTTTTGCTGAATAAAATTACCTAAATTGCTATGGCAGCTTCAAGTTGATGGCGGTTTTAGTCCAAATCTTAGCTCAAAGACACTGTCAGCACCAAACCTCACTGCCATGGATTTCCCTGCTCTTCCAGAGCCGGACATTCAAAACGGCCTGCCAAAGTATGCCGGAGATGACACTCAACAAAATCCAAATCCTTACAGATCAGCAGACAAAGAAAATCTTCTCCTTTTTAGGACCAGCTCCTTCGGTGCACCTAGAGGCGCTATAGATTTTGCATCAGCTGTCAAGAAATTGGCAGCTCAGGATTCTGGTCAATGGAAGTACGAGAAAAATGGTTCAGCCAGTGCTACGATTGGTTCAAGTAGAAGTTCTCATGTTTTAGCCAGCTCCTACAGTGGTGGGCATGGAAAACCCACTTATGGGGATAGGTTGCAAAACTACGGTTCAGCTCGGGGAGCTCCTGCTTGGCTTGAGACAGGAGATTCAGTGGGTAATATTCTGTGTCGATGTCTTGTCATATTTTCCAATTGATATAATACACTCTCTTTGGAAGTTTTTACCACATGCCATTGTACTGTTGGGATCGCAGCGAATTTGTACTCAGAATCCAGGGAAGCTGCTCGTGATCATGCACGCCTCCGTAATGCATACTTTGAGCAGGTATTGTATCTGAAAAGTTGCCTGTTAGTGTGTTTGTTTCTCGTGGATTATTTCATTTACAATATACATAAGTGGAACCTTTTTGGTATTCACATGCTTGTAGCTACGAAAAACAAGGACCCAGGCAAAGCATTCAGACAGGCCTTTTTTATTCGATGAACTTTTTAGGATCATTGAAACCTTGACGTGCATTCTAAAATTGGTTTCTATTCATTTTATTCAGCTTCCTTTCATTGGCCTGCACTGTAAATGAGCGGTCTTGTCCTGATACTTTTTTTTTGAAGTGGTGTAGTACTGATTTATTCAATAGATTAGGGACTTTTGTGTAGTTTACTTACTAAAATTTTGATGCATTATTGAGAAGGCATGATTTTCATGGTAGGCATTCCAAACACAGGATTCTCAGTAAGTGTATTATTTCGTTAAAGGAAAAAAGTGGTCCCCAAATCATGTCTGGGGGCTCAGTTCCTTGCTCACTGTGAATGACATTTTTATGCAACAGGCACGGCAGGCCTATCTCATAGGCAATAAGGCTCTAGCTAAAGACTTGAGTGTCAAAGGGCAGCTACACAACATGCATATGAAGGCAGCCCATGATAAAGCACAAGAATCCATCTACCGCCAGAGGTTTGTCCATTCTTTAGCATCTTGTCTGCTTCCCCTTGGACTAGCTCATGTGCATAATACAGTTGTTACAGCAGTGTTAGTTGTGAAACCTTAGCTTGAATTTGCCGTGCCTTGTACTTTATCACCTACTTAATGAACTGTTGGTTGGACGGAAACTTCTGTCTAGGAACCCTGATATCCAGGCATATGGGAGAGGACAGGAGCGGATGATTGACCTTCATGGGTTGCATGTAAGTGAGGCCATCCACAGGCTGAGAAGTGAGCTAAATGTACTGAGGAGTGCAGCAAGAAACGCAGATCAGCCGCTCCAGGTATATATTTGTGTTGGAACAGGCCATCACACAAAGGGATCTCGCACTCCAGCAAGGTTGCCTGTTGCCGTGGAACAATACCTTTTGCAAGAGGAAGGTCTCGATTACACTGAACCTCAACCAGGGCTTCTTCGAGTTGTGATATATTGATGATTCAAAAAAAAACAACCAAAAAAAAAAAACTCAAAACTTTGTACAAGGTATACGAAGATTTTACAACACGTTCAAAACCCATCATAGTCACCACCTCACCATTTATCTTCACCTTCATTCTTGTATGTGTATACAGTAGTCGAAGAGAAATAGAGGAACCAAAGCCTGTCAGAAAAAAAATTACAAAAAAATATGAAGAGAAGAAGATGAGGAATGTGGAGAGGAAAAAAAAGAGAAGGAAAATTGTGTATGTTAACATGGTGACAATCAGTCACATTTTGGAAGTTCTTAGCAGCAGGGAAGATTTAGTAGAAGCTGTTTTTTGTTAATTTTGAATTCCTGTACTTTTGTGCTATATTTTTTTGTTAGAATTCTTTTTTTATTCATAGTCTCGATGTAACAATAGATTTATACATGATAGACCCAATTTACTAGCGTCTCTCTGTCAAATTTTCAATTTCCAACATTCTACTAGTCTCTGAAACTGCACTATTGATCCTGTAACCATTACCAGATAACATTCAAAAAGAAAAAAATTAACAGATAAACAACATTCAGTGGAGGCCCTTGCTCTTTTTGAACATGTAAAACTCATTAACAGATGGACATTCAGTTAAGACCCTCTGGTAAAACTTCCACAAAGGGAATGGTAGACCTGAACTTGATTCACTTGAAAGTGAAGTGAAACAGGAGAGACATGAGAAATCAACTACCACCTTTACTAGAGACTTCCCAACATATAACATCCAATTAGATCCTAAAATTTACAAGAAAACTCAATTACAAGACGTTCGGCTGAGGGATCATTGGTCCTTCGCCCAAATACGTATACCAACAACTATCCATGGAAAAAATGTATCAAGAGCTATTCTCAAAGTCTATCCCTGCGACGGACATGAACTCTGAGAACTCGCTGATTAAAAAAGCCTTTCCTGTTCCTATGTAAAAAACTGCTATTCTAGGACAAACTTGAGAAACAGTTCTGTTAGTAATGAACCCTTTTCCAACTTTACCATGCAACTCTATCACTCTAATCACTATCAGCTGAAGAATTAGAGGAAAGTTCTTCCTCGAGTTCAAGTATCAACTGCTCCATCTGTCTCCTATAAACTGGCATGAGGTGATCGCTGATCATTCTCCGCGAAAGCCTCAGTTTACTGTACAATGATCTTGGAGTGGCAAATATTTTGACTTTCCCACCCGTTGATACATCAGATGTGTCAGTTGAATTTGCACCTTCGCCATCACCTTCATTCTCAGGTTCCACTGGTAAGGTGACAATATGCATGATTTTTCCAGGAGGGAAAAATCGGTGGGACTCTTTTATGTCTGGCATTGAGCTTTCGGGTACCATCTCACTTACCTCAGCAATTGCAGTTTCCTCCTGCTCCCTTGTTTCCTCTAAGATCTCAGCTTCTTCTTCTTCTTCTTCTTCTTCTTCTTCTGTTTGTTCGAAGAGATCTTGCTCAAGTTGTTCCCACAACTCCAATTCAGTCATGCGATCTTCGTTTCTTCCATGGCCCATTAAATCTTCACCTTCACCATCATCTGGCCAAGAGTATCCAGTTCGTGATTCAGTACTCCATTCAATTCCTTCAGATGTAGACACTGGAAAGTCTTCAGTGTTATTTCTATTTGTGGTTTCATGGGATATTATAAAGGCTTCAGCATGTTCTGTTGTGGTGGTAGATAGAGGCTTTGTTGAGCCCTCATCTTCCTTTGAGTTTGAACAAGTAGTCGTCGTTGTTCGCTGGCGAGCACCCATGCATGACCATGAAGATAGTTTCATTGATGGACTCCTCCATGCAGCCTGAGCCACATTTTGAGCTGTCTTCATCACTACCTGCCACACATCAACTCAACGTTAACAACTAATATGGTAACATGTCTGTTACATGTTTTTTCCGTTTGAAAATTCTAAACTCAGACTATGACATTTATATCCTTCTAAAATGCAACTGCTTCATTTTTACTACCTTCGGTAGAAAACGATTGGCTTACCTGTGTGCCACTAGACACGGGACGTAAAATTGCGCCTGCCCCAGCAACTTTTGCCCTAGCACTAGCCATAGAAGGAAGACGAGATCCCAAGGCTGATGCAGAACGATAAACGGAGCTCAAGATTCTGGTTTGCTCAATCTGATTCCTCAGATCATTCAGCCATGCGGATGCTGTAACCTGCAAAAATACAGGATAAATTCAAAAAGAAACACTACACGTAATGGTTTCCTGCTCAAGATTGTTTCTATGATTACTTAAAACTGTGTATAAATTAAATTCATACAAGAAAGAGAGAAAAAGGCGAGAGTAAAACCTCAGTACGCAAGTCATCTGCTGATGCAGTGGAGAATGTAGGCACCAAATCAGCTCCATTAATTACTGAGGTAATGAAGTTATTGCCTGATTCAGCTAATTCCCAAGTCATACAAGCAGCTGCAAAATGTCATCCCCATTCAGTGCCATTAGAATTTTTTTAGCTTTATAAGCGCAGTACTTGCGAAGACTATATATACCTGGAGCAAATGATACACATGTAGTTGTTGAGAACTCCTGCTGCTCACGCATCACATATGTTAAAAGCGCAGCAGTGCCTCCACCCAAAGAATGCCCAATAATCTAGGAAAATCCAAGGGAGAAACTTATACATGGATGTAACATGAAATTTTGCAACAATAGTCAATAGTGTCCATAAAACACTAGAATATTTAAGACAAAATTGAACAACACTCGATATCAAAATACATCTCCAGGGAATGGTTCTTTCTTGAGCTTCTAGCTTTAGTAAATGCAATAGAGATTTGTCATACTAGAAATAAAATTTGTTACCTTGATTTGATAATCTGGAAATTCATGGAGAGCGTTAAGCAGACAAGGCGTAGCAAGTTTCGCAATCCATCTAGCAGCTGCCACCATTCCACAATGTGCATAACCTAAAACCAAATTGCTAACTCCTCCTTCATGTACCACAGTGTGATGAAAAGGAACAACTGCACCAGTTACCGCAGTCAAAGTGTCCTTAATACTATGAGTTCCTCGGATCACTAAAAGAATACATTTTGTTTTTTTGTCTACGAGAACTGTGAATGCTGGTTTCAATATCTGCACAACATAAACCAATGGAGCCCCGTTAAGACGGTTCAACCAAACAAGCTCATTACTAAAAACACTCAAAAGCACACATATATTCAGCAGAAGTTACAAGCCCGATGCAAAACTCTATAGATTTTAAAAATCATAACTCACCCCGGCTTTGGGCTCCTGAAGAAGAACATCCTCTTGAGAAAATCCAGTCTCCTCCAAGAACAATGGAAATGGTTTCTTTGAGAAATGCCAACAAAATGTCAACAATCGTACAAGTAGTCTAAGCTCATTCAGTACTTCAGGCCCTTTAAGCTGTAAACTATCTTTACCACCAAACACACTAGCAACATGCAAGTGCCCCTGGAAAGCAACAGGAAAACCACTCCTCAGCATATTCTAAACACTATATGCCCTTCAAGGAGCAATTCAATTCAAGTTTCCTATACCTGCATGCGCTTGCACCACAACTGAAGGTACAATAAAGCCGAAATGCTGTTACCATAAGAGTGTCAGTATTCATACCTGCCTCTTCAAGAGAAAATTGATACCAAAAGCCAAGTCACCAATAGGCCATTTCCCTAGTGTTTCAGAGTAAGTGAATCTCAGCGTCTCCGATAAAGTCGATATAGTCTCTAACCAAGTTGCTGGTGCTTGTATCGGCCTACGCGACGAAACTCGATTACTTACAACAGTAACAGACTTAGTAACCTCACCACCACCATTTCCCCCCTCCTCCTCATCATCTCCCCTAGATGGATTACTTTGTAATTTCTTACTCAATGTGTAATACAATAAAGCAGCAGCACCAGCTGCAGTTGCCATACTTGCTGTGGCCATCACTTCTTCTCACATTCAATGAAAAATCAAATTCCTACACAAAAAAACTAAATTAAATCAAAATCTAATACGAACCCAGAAATCATATGAGACAATAGAATCAGAAAAACATAAAGTTTATGATTAACAGTTTATAACATGAAAAGCCCTAATTGAATTGGGATTTGGGAGAGATCACAAACCTGTTGATATTCTGGGAGTGTGTGACAAAGAAATGAGATTCCTGTAACCCTTTGATTTGGTTGTTCTTGTTGGTTTGTATTTTGGGTGTGAATTAGAATGAAAAATGAGAGAATTGAGATCTCAAGAAAGTAGGGTTTTTGTATGGAGAATTGAGAAAGAATAAAAAGAAAGAAACTGAAACAACGACGATGCTTCCGTTTAATACGTGTTAAAGGATATTTTCGGAGGCTTTTATGAGTCAGCTTATTGGATATGACTCATCCAAAATCAGCCACACCTTGTCGTGACTCAGCGCCTGACTCGATCATTTCATTTCTCGGACATCTAACTCGAGATCTGACTCGCTTATAATTTTCCTTTCTCAAATGTCTGACTTGGCTTATTGGTGAGTGCACCACCACTTGCGGCATCGATCAAATGTTTCCCATTAGGAAGCAACCCCTCGTAGGAGTATTGAACGATGAGTTGATTACTGATTTGGTGGTGTGAACAGCTAGCTAGAAGTATTACCGCTCCCAATATTCATAGAGAGTCTCTCCGGAAACTTGACTAATACCACAAATCTCCTTGCGAATAACTGCTGCTTTTGATGCTGGAAAATACTTCTCAAGGAATAACTTCTTCATCCCATTCCACATGGTTATACTCCTAGGGGATGAATAAATCCCATAAGTATTAAAGTCGGATATAATTTATGCAATCAAGACTTTAATTGTTTGGTGGGCTAGCTAGAATCCTTGTATTATTGATAGTAAGGCGGTCCTTAATTCAAATGTCTAGTGAACCCTATTTTTTTTCTATATTGTTCCAATGGAAAGGTCCAGATAGCAGTGCAGCTATTGCTTTTGTACATGACTCGCTAGGCCCATATATATCAGACGGGATTCAGAATAATAAATTTTGAATTAGATACAATAAGTCTGATTCAAATGAAATGAGTTACCTAAAGATGAGTCAAATTCAAACGAGTAGCGAGGGTCTGGTTCGGGCGGACTCAGATGTCAAACTATTTTTTTTCTCGTTTTTATTTTCTAATGTCAGACTCGGTTTTTCTATATATAAGCTAGGTAAAATTTTATACGTGATTGGACTTGAACATATCTGACTGGATCCATTTTTATTTTATTTTATTTCCTAATTTTTTAACAATTATTATTAGTCATATATGATTAGTCAACATTAGATATAATGATTTAGATTTGAGAGTCAGAAAAACAAACGCACTCTAAGTTTGACTCGGACGATCAGAATATTCTACTGCTCCTGAAGGGAAACAAATTTTAGGCGAAAAGATCTTTCTTTTGATAAAAAGGTTAAACTGGATAAAAGAGGTATATAACCATCACTTGGGTTTACTACATTATCAAATCACTGCTGAATTAGCTAGGATGCAATTGATATGAACTAATCGAAAAGAGTTATCAAGAAGACCATAAAACTAACAGATATAATCCTTAATGCATATAATGTTCTAGAGTTTCCCTTCTTCCAAACTGTCCATATGATAGTATAAGGAACTTCAAAACGCTTCCATATCTTTAACTAAGGCCCAACGGTTTTCATCTTTAGAGTTTTAAGGAGAGATTCCTTCATACACTAAGAGTTTTAGAAGCTTGTATAGAGTAAAACCATACTTCTATAGCACCCGCTCAGTGAAATAAAGTGTGATCCGAATCTTCTTATACATTTCCATAAATCTTGCAGGTTGAGTCTTGAATTATAATGTTTTTGTGATGTGGGTTAATGAGAGTAGGTAGTGAGCTGTGAAGTGCATACCATATGAGGATTTATACTTTAAGAGGGGGGATATTCTTATTCCAGAGTGCTGAGCAAATGTATTAGGAAAATCATCTAGGTTATTGTCATAACAACTTTTATCTTAATGTGTCAGATGTGCTACCAAACCAATTCACAAAGGCCTCTTCAGAATTCAGAGATGGAGGTTGAGTACTTATCTTTCTCATCATAGCTATATCATCTGGTCTTGCATATTCGTTGTTGAAATTCTTTATCCTCGGTTCTGTGTTTCCATGTTGATCTATGCAGTCTTCAATTGGAATCCATGTGGAGTCAGGTCTTTCATAAGCTTCAAGGAAGAACTCATTTAAGGTCATATTACCATGTAATCTATCGTACTGGTGGACAAGAAGCAGACAAGATCATTGCTAAAGTCAAAGAGAGCTCTAGACAAGTTTTTAGAGGAGAAAAGAATTGTAATTGTGTACCTTTTGAGTTGGATTTCAACCACTATTTTATTGACATAAAACAAATCTAGTTGTTATGATTTGTAGTTATCTCAAATAAGCACCTAGATTCGTATCTATCCCCTTAGAATTTGTAATTATGCTAAATAACCACCTGGATTTGTACTTATTATATCCTCAATATTTGTATCTATCTTGGAAGATCCATGTATATCTTGTCAAGATTTGTATTTGTCTTAGAAGATCTATGCATATCTTCACAATATTTGTGTTTATCTCGAAAGATCTATGTCTATCTTGTCAAGATTTATATTTATCTTAAAATGACCTCCATACTATGTCATTGGGCTTCCATAACAAACAACTTTTGAGCTTCTAAAAATAAGCCAAGTTGGTTTCTAGTTTTACAATAAAACATCGGCTTCCATAACTAGCCAGATTGGGCTTACTCAATAAGCCAAATTGGTTTTTATAATAAACCACCATGCTTCTACAATATGCCAAATTAGGCTTCCTCAATAAGCCAAGTTGGTTTCTACACTAAACCAACGAGCTTCCTCAATATGGCTGGTTGGTTTCTGCAAAAAACAACCGTGCTTGTACAATAAGCCATTGGTTACTGTAATAAACCACCGAGCTTCTATTATAAGACAAATTGGACTTCCTCAATAAGCCAAGTTGGTTTCTACAATAAACCACCGGGTTTCCATAATAAGCTAGATGGGCTTCCATATTAAGCCAAGTCGGTTTCTACAATAATAAACTATCAGCCTTTCATAATAAGCGAGAGTTGGTTATGTAATAAACTATCCTTAAATATGCATGCCAAGAGTCTCCAAAGGAGCACCTCCTAGCCAGATTTGAGGTTTCTCAATAAGACAAGTTGGTTTCTAAGTAACCATCCATGATAAACCAAATGGGCTTCTCTATCAAGCCATATACCCGGGGTTGCACCATAAACCATATCTTGCAATTACGGAGAAGTCCACATATCCTCCACGTGTACTATCTTAGGAGGGTACAAACAAACACCATCTACCAATTTTAATTTTTGACCGTCAATGTGTAATGGCTGATTTTCATAGTGGTATATGATGCGATTACATATTTCTGATCGATTGTCCTAATTTTTGTATGAATATAGAGCTTTTTAAGTGGAGCATATCACTAAATATTAATTTCAATTTTATCTCGTTTGGAATATAAGAAAAAATAATTAGTGCCGGGATTATGAGATAATAATAACCATGCCATCGGAACCTTCCCCCAAGGATATATATCACCATGTGAGCGATAGATAAGAAGAGCGCTGTAGTAAATCTTTTTAGGAACCGAGCTAGCTATAACACCATGTTATATTTACAACCAACACCAACAGGGAACACATGTATGTGCAAGTGTTGTATTCTTAGAACAAATTTGAGTGTCTATGCCATTAAGAAATTGGAAGAAAGCTGTAAGTAGAAACAATGGCGGCCCAATCATCATCCAGGGGTTTGTAATGGGAAAAATGCAGTAAGAATACATTGATAGAATTCCTTGGGAAGATCTCTTTTTTTGTTTCTTCATTTGTGATAGATATTGAATTGGAAACTTCAGCCTTCATTTCCTACTTGGAAAAAGTTTTCAGGGCGAAGCAATCAGACATCGATCCCCATTGAAGAAGATTTCTGTAGGAGCACACCAGTCCTTGGTACAAGATGAGCTAGTACTAGTAGTATTTGTATTTGTGGAATTGTTGTCCTTGTAAAGCTGCATTATCCAGCTTATTGTTGAGCCTTGACGGCTGCTTGAAGGGATGATAGCATTTTTGTGTTTCATCCCCCACATCAGCTGGGCCGTTTCTGCACAGGAAGTAGTAGTTAGCCATCATTCATTCCAATCAGATAAGCACAATTGCTCCAGACGACCTACATTGAGCATCTGCAGATGACAATTTCTATACTTACTGAAATTAGGGAACTGCTTGTGGTTGGCGTGAACGACTCTGGTGAGCTTGTTAATGAAGGGATGATTGACAAGCAGTGTCCAATCGGTGTAGTTCATTCTGTAGTTGAAGTTACTTATAGACACGTGCACCGTCGTATATGCTGCTTTTTCTCTGGGCTTCAGAATGTGCCAATTGATGCTTGCAGGGCACATATGATCGGTGCACTTCATCAGTGGTGGCACAATCCCCGGGTTCCCCTGGCTCCTCCTGGAAAAGAAACCAATTCCGTGTATATAAAACAATATTATCAATAAAAATCTACAAATGAAACTGCAAGAAGCATATACAATTGGAGATAATGCAAGTAATTAGATGATTGCAAATAATCGAGTACTATATTTCAAGTAACTCACGTATTGCAGGTTTTACTTCGACAACCACATGAACATGTAGGACAATTCGCTTTCCTCCGTTGGTCGAACGATGACAACGACGCACAACAAGATGGAGACTTGTTTGCTACATTTGCACGCTTGTATGTACACACCACTTTCCAAGTCACTGCAGAATGATACATACAAGTATAAGCTAGCTATAAGCTAATTTGCACTAAACCATATCAAAGTCCCAAAAAAGTGCTCTCAAATGCCACGGCACAAGAAATAGAAACGCGCATATAGGCGATTATGGTTCTTTCTATGTGGCAAATCACTTAACCATATAGGCGATTATGGTTAAAAATTCTGAAATCTGAATAATGGGAAAAGAAGATAGAGATGCTGGTGCACTTACTGAAGGCTTGCGTTGTCCTCCTAAGATCTGGGGTGACAAATCTGGATGAACGCACCCTCTTAGCAGGTCCACAGGCGTATTCTGCACGGCCTCCGATGAAGGTAAAATTCTTAGGCATACGTACCGTTCTATTACTAGTCCCTGCATTACCAACAGAGATCTGAAAGCTAGCAGTTGATTTGTTAATGGCTTGATATCTTGAGCTTAGACGTCCTCCTCTACAACAATTATCAACCCTTTGATTATACGGAGTGTCAGTCGAGAGATCTACGATGATTGGTCTCTTTGAGCAGGAATGTGGGATGTTGCCTATGTACATAGAACAATTTCCTTGGTCAATCGCCTGAGCACCGAAGGCACTCCAAATGATTTCGTCGCGTTTAGCCCAGGTCCATCCGAGCTTCCAACCAGGCAGTTGAACTGTTCGATACAGCTGACTGTTGATGATATCAACAACAGCTACATAACCGTCTGGTGTCCAGGACATGACATCCCATTTGATGGTAATGTTGCCTGTTGGGTCGTAAGGGTCATGAGCAGTGACCCCCTTGGAGGTAGAGAAAATGACTGTATTACTTGGAAAGAAGAACAAGAAGAAAACTGAAATGGTGTTGGAGAATCTGAATATGCTCTTCATTGTGATGAATTGCTTACTTCTTCTTCTCAAACTTTTTCAAGTACTTAAGAGTAGATTGTTTTTGTATTATTACTAAGTAACATGGGTTGTGTTGACTTTGATGAAACCAAGAATATATACAAATCTCCATATTGATATTATTTCTGAAGCTGGGGATATTACTTGGTTTGTTACTTTATTAGCGTTGATGAGGCAAGTTCCAAGCAATTACTGGATCCTCAAGGAGTTACTGTGGTAGGCAGTTTTTTTTTTTTTTTTTTTGGCACTTGCAAGAGTCGAGCTTATTATGGGTTAGTGATGAGTTTTGTAAGGGTTTTCGTTTTTCCACCCCTCTCGATTCTTTTCAAATTTGAGTTTTATTTTTATTTATATTTTGGATTCTTTTCTTTAAAGAAAGTTGATCAAAACCAAAAATATAATGAAAATGTGACGTAGAATCTAAAAACTTTTCCTAAATGCAAATTTTGAAGGATATTTAAAAAACAAAAAAAAAAAGTTGCCAGTTGCCCCCTGCTTCCGTCGTTGTTTACCCCTTAGTTAATGACCACCTCCATTATCATAATGAATAAATAAATAATAATACACCTGACCAAAAATGATTTTTTTTTTGTTGCCTGTTACATATGAATGAACGATGGAACCTATCCGTTGACTTGTATCCAACGGTGATAAACACCTTAATTCTGATGAAGCACATGGTGCTTCGATCGTCTCGAGGAGGATAATGTACGTGTAATAATTTAGTCGGATTCTCTCCTTACGGTGTCATTTGAATCTCAATCTCGAGTAGCAGTTTCAGGCTCTCCAATGTCAATTCCATCTCCTCAGTTCCCACTCCTATTGTTACTGATCACTACCATCTGTGCTCTTAACTGTAATGGTTTCTCCATAAAAGAAGCCACTATCGATGATATCCAACTAGCATTCAAGAGTAACACCTTGACATCTAGGCAACTCGTCGAGTTCTACATCAAGGAGATTCAAACCCACAATCCACTTCTCAATGCAGTTATCGAAGTGAACCCAGACGTGCTAAATCAGGCTGACAAAGCCGATTATGAGAGGAGGAACAGCGGATCTAGAGTATTGGGAGCACTACACGGAATTCCGATTCTTCTAAAGGATAATATAGCGACCAAGGATAAACTTAACACTACGGCTGGATCATTTGCACTGCTGAAATCTGTGGTTCCGCGTGACGCGGGGGTGGTCAGAAGGTTGAGAAAATCTGGAGCAGTGATCCTCGGCAAGGCCAGCCTAAGCGAATGGTCTAATTTCCGCGGTACCGGTATTCCTTCTGGATGGTGCGGAAGAGGCGGACAGGGAAAGGTGAGCAAATTTGAAATCCTTTCTCATTTTTTTGATCGAAATTATACATATTTTTATTGTGGTGTTGTAATGTTGTGTGCTATACTTGTATGTGCCGGCGTAGAATCCATATGTTCTATCGGCGGATCCGTGTGGTTCTAGCAGTGGATCATCTATATCAGTTGCGGCGAATTTGGTGACAGTGTCTCTGGGAACGGAAACTGATGGGTCAATCCTCTGCCCAGCCGGTTCTAATTCGGTTGTAGGATTTAAGCCTACAGTTGGACTCACTAGTAGAGCTGGAGTCATTCCAATCTCACCTAGACAGGATACCGTTGGGTATGTTGTTGGTATTCACCATAAAAAAAATTGCAAATGTTTTTTTGCCGATTCCTCTAAATCATGTTATTGAACAGGCCAATCACCAGGACAGTATCGGATGCTGTACACGTATTGGACGCAATTGTGGGTTTTGATGCAAACGATGCCGTAGCAACATCTACAGCAGCAAAGTTCATACCTAGAGGTGGTTACAGTCAATTTCTAAAGAAGAATGGTCTCCAAGGCAAAAGATTAGGGATAGTGAACGAGTACTACGCTGATTTCCCAACAGCTCTTCTCAATCTCTTCATCGGACACCTCCAGAAACTAAGGTATCAATATCATCCTATGAACTTTCAGTAATAACCCTCTATATAATAAGGGGATTTAATAACTTGATGTTGTGTGAGTGTGCGGCGAGGCGCCAAGCCGGTCGCCTCACGCATTAGGCGCCTAATACGACCAAAAAATAAATAAACTAGAGGTAATGGCTCAGGAATCAGGCGCCTTGGGGCGCAGTATTGGTGAGACGCACACTTTACGAATCCTAGGCCTTTGCAGCCGCCTAGCTCGCCTTTGACAAGCAAGCGTCTTGATCTAATATTACTCTTTCTTCTCCCTGACAAAATAAAGGCAAGCAGGTGCGGTTTTGGTGGAAAATCTGGAAATCGACAATCTCCAAATGATTTACAGTCCCCAAAGTGGTGAACAGTCTGCAATGTCTTCCGAATTCAAGCAGTCTCTGAATGTCTACTTGAAAGATCTAATGTCTTCTCCGGTGAGGTCGTTAGCTGATGTAATCGCCTTCAATACAAATAACCCGTCTTTGGTGAGCTTTTGAAACTGCTAATGATATTCGATTATCGTTACGTCCATACCCACTTAGAGATGCTTAATGCTGCTAACTAATCATGCATATTGATCAGGAGAAGACTGATGTCTACAATCAAAACTTGCTGGTAGAAGCTGAGAAGACTGCCGGAACCGAGGCAGAGAGAAGCGGAGATCTGCTGAATATGGAGAAACTTGACAATGAAGGGTTCAAGAGTTTGATGATCAAGAATGACTTGGATGCGGTTGTCGCCCCAGGATATGCGTTATCTACTCCACTCGCAATAGGAGGGCATCCTGGAATTATAGTTCCAGCAGGGTATGGGGATGATGGAATGCCTATTGGAATATGTTTCGGTGGATTAAGAGGTTCAGAACCGAAGCTGATCGAAATTGCTTATGGTTTCGAGCAGATTACACTGATCAGGAAACCCCCTTCCCTTACCACATTCGTCAGTAATATTTAACAAGATCCGAGTGTTGAAGTAGACTGCTTAACTCGCCTAATATAACTCAGATGTTGTCTTAATTTGCATTTGAATGAAATAAAAAAGCAGTACGAGTTTTAATCATCCATCCTTTACTGCCAAATTTGGCTAGGTTTATTTAACGCTAAATATTTGTGCATCAATTCCCCCATTTCTTGCTAGTATTTTCACTTTTGGAGTCCATTTTTGGGTTAATTTAGGAGGATTTAGAGCTATTGTTACAGTGTTGAGACAATCCAAGATATAGACTTTAGACTTGAACTTAGCCTGCATTGATGAGGCAAATTTCAAGCAACTTGGTTCATGAAGGAATTATGCTTCTGGGCACTTGTGCTTGATGAGACACCGAAAGAGTCAAGTTTTTATTTTTAGCCTTGTTGATTTTTGACTTGAACTTGGACGGCATCGATGAGGCAAACTAATTTCTTGGGTTAGCCGTCTCACCAGCTCCCACCATGTTTGTTTGGATTTGACTCGGCGCCAGAAGTAAATCAGATCGTTTAATTTTTATTTTAGTATTTTGTGTTTTTTGATTGACTGAGAGCTATTTGAATCACGTACCACTTTATACCTGACTCGTTAAGCACATAATTGACTGGATTGAAAGGAATTACCATAATTTTATTATTTACTCGGATTCACATTTTATGAGTTAGACTCGGATTCAAATTTAACAAATCAATCAGATTCAGACTAATCAATTGAGTCATATGTGTATATATGACCAGGGAAAAGGCAAGAACAGTAAAATAATATGTGTGAGCTCAGCTGTGACTCATAGTGTTTTAATTTGCTTAATATTTTCCCAAAAATTCTTGGTGAACCGCTCAAATGGACGACATCAAAACCGCATAAACACACGAAACCAAAAAGGAGACCCTCTTTTTTTCCTTAGAGCGAGGCTCACCTTTTTTCGTATCTCTATGCGCTTTTATCAAAAGAAATAAAAATATGCGGTCATATTTTCGACTCGAGTGGTTCTTGAATCGTACTAGAAACGATGCCACCCAGTGTAAACTAGGCAACTCTCTCATACTTCAATCAGGAAGAAGAGAAATCTACTGATCGTACTAGAAACTAGCTGAAAAAGGAGATCGAGAAGAGAGGAGAAAAGGAGGAGGAGGTGGAGGTAATAACTTAGCTTTCTAATAGGTAAGTTATTACTGTGATGAAACACACCAATAGCAATAGGCGAAACAATTTACAGACCAGTTTATTTATTTGACTATATAAAACTTAAGGTTTGAAATTCAATCTCCAAAACCTGAAATGTGATGATTATTGTTCACAGGTTCAAGCAGACTGAAGGTGAGCTGTTCGAGGAAATGCCCAGTAGAGTTTTCGTTGAAGAAACTGGTCTATAAATTGACTGGGTAGTCAGTACCAACACAGAATATAGTACTCGGGTTAGTGTTCTTTACTTGTATTTCTTTTTGGTTGTAACTTTTTAAGTGTTGATAAACACCTGCTGTGCAAGTTCTAACATACTAAGAAGCGTTTGACATGAAAAGATGTGTATACAACACCTGCGCTGTGCAATGCGCTAAATAAAGTGTGTTGATTTTTGGCACAAATATGACACTACACCCGAGTGAGATGATTACATATACTTTGTAATACTGTGCATAATGCTAAGCCTGAAATATAACAGTGACCTGTTGTCTTATTATTGATCACAAATACTTTCTCAGTCTAATGTTAAATTAACCTATTACTACAAAAGCTTTTGCTTTTAGGGGGAGGACAATCACAGGCAGGTACTTGGAAATATTTGTTAGTGTTCTTTTGATTGACTCCATCTTTTTTGCAGTTTGTGATTGTTTCCTTAGCTGGATGGGGATTAGGTATCTATGAAGGTTTCAAGCTGCTTAGTGAAGGAGAAAAAGAAAACAAAGAAGAGGTACTTGTTTTCACCTAGTAACATAGCCATGTGTGATAATATAGACGGGATTCTTTCCTTATGGTTTTATGCTATAATAACACAGGTGATCAGATGTGGTTTGGAGCTTTCATTCTCAATCACGAGTAGTAGTTTCAGGCTACAATGTCAATCCATCAATTTCCTCAGTTCCAACTGATCATGATTTCATTAAAGCTATTGCTATTGATTAATATTTGGGCCGTTAACTGTCATGGTTTCTCCATAAAAGAAGCAACTATCAATGATATCCAACTAGCATTCAAGAGTAATACCCTGACATCTAGGAAACTCGTCGAGTTCTACATCAAAGAGATTCAAACCCACAATCCACTTCTAAAGGCAGTTATTGAGGTGAACCCAGACGTGCTAAATCAGGCTGACAAGGCCGATTATGAGAGGAAGAACAGTGGGGCTAGATCACTGGGGGCGTTACATGGAATACCAATTCTACTTAAGGATAATATATCAACCAAAGACAAGCTTAACACTACAGCAGGATCATTTGCACTACTGAAATCTGTGGTTCCGCGTGACGCAGGGGTTGTTAGAAAGTTGAGAAAATCTGGAGCATTGATCCTGGGCAAGGCCAGCCTAAGCGAATGGTCCAATTTCCGTGGTACAAATATTCCCTCGGGATGGTGTGGAAGAGGTGGACAGGGAAAGGTAGGTCAATATGAAACCCTTTCTCATTCTTTTATAGATATATTTTTTAATTTAAACATACATGTTCTTATAGTGGTGTTGTATGTGGCCTAGAATCCATATAATCTATCGGGGGACCCCTGTGGTTCTAGCAGTGGATCATCTATATCAGTTGCGGCAAATTTGGTAACAGTGTCTTTGGGAACGGAAACTGATGGGTCAATCCTCTGCCCAGCCAATTCTAATTCGGTTGTTGGATTTAAACCTACAGTTGGACTCACTAGTAGAGCTGGAGTGATTCCAATCTCACCTAGACAGGATACCGTGGGGTAATGTTGTTATTGCGATTCACAATAATTTTGGTTGCAAATTTTTCCTGTTATTTCTATAAGTATCCTCTAAATCATGTTAATGAACTTGAAGATGATATTGGTGGGTTGAACAGGCCAATCTGCAGAACAGTATCGGATGCTGTATATGTATTGGATGCAATTGTGGGTTTTGATCCAAACGATGCCGTAGCAACATCTTCAGCAGCAAAATTCATACCTAGAGGTGGTTACAGTCAATTTTTAAAGAAGAATGGTCTCCAAGGAAAAAGATTAGGGATAGTGAGAGCATTTTACGATGATTTGGCTACAGAATCTCTTTTCAATCTCTTCATGGGACACCTCGAGAAGCTAAGGTATCATCCTACGAACTTTGATAACCTTCTATAATATTAAGGGGCCTTATTAGTATTAATCCTTCTTCTTTCTTTCGAACTGAAGGCATGCAGGTGCAAGTATATTGGACAATCTGGAATTAGACAATCCATCTCAAAGTGGTGAAGAGTTTGCTTTGTCGTCCGAGTTCAAGCAGTCTCTAAATGTCTATTTGAAAAATCTAGTGTCTTCTCCGGTGAGGTCGTTAGCTGATGTAATCGCCTTCAATAAGGATAACCCATCTTTGGTAAGCTTTTTTAAACTGCTAATGAAATTAAATTAGTGTTACCATCTCCACTTAGAGATGCTAATTTTACTTAACTAATGCTGCTAACTAGTCATGCATGATCAGGAAATGACTGATGTCTATAATCAAAACTTGCTGGTAGACGCTGAGAAGACCGATGGAACCAAGGCAGAGAGAAATGGATCACTGCTGAATATGGAGAAACTTGACAACGAAGGGTTCAAGAGTTTGATGATTAAGAATGGGTTGGATGCGGTCGTCATTCCAGAAGATGGGTTTTCTACTGTACTCGCGATAGGCGGACACCCTGGAATTGTTGTTCCAGCAGGGTATAAGGATGATGGAATGCCTACTGGAATATGTTTTGGTGGATTAAGAGGTTCAGAACCAAAGCTGATCGAAATTGCTTATGGGTTCGAGCAGATTACACTGATTAGGAAACCACCTCCATCAGTTATATTTGACAAGATCCGAGTGTAGAAAGCCACTCCTTTCTAGGGTAACCGTCTGTGAGACTTTCAGTGTTGCTTTTGAATTTTTGTAATGAAAAATAAAAAAGGGATATTATGGTTTGGTCCTTTTTTAGGTGGTCCTTAGACTATTTAGTCCAGTGGGAAAAGGCGTTTCCTGTTTGGTTCATAACTATTTGAAAATATAAAATGGACAAAAATATCATTCCGTATTATTTTAGTATTAAATTTCGTAACTTTTCTATTTTCATAATTATTTGAGTTCATGCTCTCTGATGAACTCTGAACTTCCTACTTATTTTCTTGTAGGAGTTCATTCTGTTTGATGAAGTATCAGGTGTTTGGAAATGTATTTTTATAGATTCGAATTCATTCTTAAAAATGAACACACAACAAAAAATTCATTATTATGAACAAAAAACAGAGTTCATTCTTTCGAATGGACACCTAATCAAAACCACTAATCAAGTTTGAAAATAGAGTTCATTCTTTCAGATGAACACCCAATCAAAGTTCATTATTATGAACAAAAATCAGAGTTCATTCGTCAAAATGAACACCTATCAAATACAAACTAATTCAAAACTAGAACAGAGTTCATTTTTTAAAATGAACACCTAATAATTCAAGATCTAAAACAGAGTTTATTCTTTAACATGAACACACAACAAAATCCATAAAAAACAGAGTTCATTATTAAGGTACAGTCGCGTTCCTTATGCCTCTAGAACCACGCCGGATTCTGCGCACTGATCTCACCCACACCTAAGAGTTGCTACGACCCAAAGTCGAAGACTTATAAACTAATCTGTCTCCCACATATATGTCTATCCTTTATTGTTTTTATTCCGTCTTTTGATACAAAGATCAAGGTGAACAGGAATCAACTAATACCGCGGACTTATACTCCCGAAGAGCAGCCTAGAAATATCAGTCACCTCACAATAACCAAACTGATTAACAGAAAAAGTTATTACAGAATCACAAGAGTCTAAGACGAAGAACTGTTGTGATTACTTTTTATATCTTACCTATCGAAGATAAATCTCGAGTAAATCTTAGAGAAGATAAAACTCAACACGATAGAAAAAGTAAGATTAGAATACGCAACTACATAGAAAATAGTTGGATCTGGCTTCATGAATCCCAAATGAAGTTTTCAAGTCGTTAACCTAATAATGGTTTTGGAAAACCTAGGTTAAAGGAGAATCGACTCTAGTTTGCAACTAGGACACACGAAAGCGTCGGGATTAGGTTTCCCAGATGCTAGAGTTCTCCCTTATATAGTCTTTCAAATCAGGGTTGCTTACAATCAAAGCGAAGATAGCTTAGTAACAAAGCATTTCAATATTCACCGTTAGATGAACTCCTGATTTAAGAATCAAGCTAAGTCTGCTTAGAAACTAGGCAATCAATCTCCACCGTTAGATGGTATTAGCTAGCTTGATATACACAAATGAAATATACCTATATAGTTAGATATGGATGAACCGTACCCAAACGTGTATACTTGTTGGCTCAATATATAATAGTTAACCGAAGTTAGCCATATTAACACTTATAACTTAGTCATATTCATCTAACACTTCTTGATCAAATATGATGATCAATCAATCATGATAGATAATCAAATGAGTCTAAATGTGTTTCAAGAGAGTTGTTCAAATGTTCAACATTTCATAGGAATATGTATATGAACCATTTGAAGCGAAATCGGTTTGGTTTATAATTGTACAAAGTACTTATACAAGAACCAATTCATGAACATAATGCCACGGTTTGTAAAACTAGTTCACATACCTTAATACATTAAAGTCCCGCAAACAAGTTCGCAAACGGATCATGAGTTCATAAGTATGAAAATCACACTTTACCGATTTTAGAACTTAACTTCTCTGTTCGCAAATTGAGTACGCGAACAAGAGTTCCGTACTTTGGCTTTGTCCAGCCGTTCGCAAACAGTGTACACGAACACCGGCTCCGGACTTGTCCTTGTCTAGTCAGTTCGCAAACAGGGTACGCGAACAAGAGTTCCAGACTCTTTCACAAGTAAACCAGTTCGCAAACAGAGTTCGCGAACAATAGTTCCGGACCTGAACTAGACTTGCACAGTTAACATACGAAATATGTATCTTGTATAATATCCAGACATGATGGTTCTAAAACTCTCATTTAATCATTGAAACATTCTTGGAAGACAACAATGGTAATCTCACGCATACCACTAGGTTCAAGTTATTTTCAAGTGATTAATCGATGAATACGAAACTTCCCAAGTCTACATCAAATAACTGTCTCAAACAAATCATCTAAGATGTTTCAAGGTAATTTTCACATGATCATCTTTTGACTATTGAGTTTCCAACAAATAAATTGTCTTAAACTAACTAGACAAGAATACGATGAACTTAGCTAAAGCTAAAAGCTTCCAACACATATTTCGAGAAAAAAATAAGCAAGATAAAATCGGCTCGAAATATCAAATGTGTATAATGTAAAAGTCTATATATATAGCTATACGACTTAGTCTCACTAGAAGATAGAATTGAATAGACTTCTGAGTGATAGATAAGGTATAGTCTTCACATACCTTTTGTTTATGAAGTTCCTCCAAGCTCTTCAACGCTTTCGAGTTCGAACCGAGTAATGCTCTAACACTTTGAATCTTCATCGTTCGTCATCATCTTCATCGTCAAAGACCTAGAAAAAACGGAAGAAAAAGGATTATTTTCATCATCGTCTCATCATCATCGTCTTCATCATCATCTTCATAAGCAAAAAGAAGAAAAGGAAAAATAAAATAAAAAATCCTAGATATGAAAAGAGAGGACTGAGAAAACAAATCTGAAAATGATTTTATTCTCTCTTAATAATTGAGTATATATATTTTCCCAAAAGGGTATTTCTGCCACTATCAAAAGACAATGTAATCATTCATGACGTCATCCCATGTGGATATTGTCCACCCTATGACCAAACAATGATTTCTAGGACCAAACAACAATATATATTAAAAAAAGAAGACTAAACAGACAGTTGACTAGGTCAACATTACCAAACTAAGTCAATTATATTATTTCTAAGACTAAATGATAGTTTCTACAAATAAAAAGTAGTATGAATTTCTAACCATCCATCCTTTGCTGCTAAATTTGGTTGTGTTTTAACTACAATACTAATAATATGAGGATCAATACAAATTGACTTTGACATGAGTTCGAGTTAAAAGCGTCATCGACATCATCAGAAGCTCCCAACAAAAAAAGTGCTATCCAACTACCGGACATCGACAACAAAATTTGCTAATTAATCACCAAAAGCATATATAAAGTTAACTACATAATACAGTATCATAAGATTGAGTGTCCGGATAGACTCTCCATATCTACTTCCACATATATTTAAGTGGTCTCTTCTAGACTTCACAAACATATGGATGTTAAAATCACCCGTGATAGCACTTTGACCTATAAAATATGGATCATCACAAAGATATGGATAGTTTTTGGCTCCATAATAATGGGTCTAATATTATGACCTGGAACCGGATCCGTATCACCCGGTTTATGTTCGGTTGCGGGTATTTGGGTATCCATTCCTACTCCTCCTCTCTGAGAGAAAGAAACCCCCAAAAAAAATCTAGGGCTTAGATTTTGAAATAATTTTTCTTTTCTTTTTTATAAATGGAGATTAATGTCAAGTTAATAGAATACAATGGTCTCAATTATGCTTTCAACTATAGTAAATTTATAGTATTGAGCTCCATTTCAATGGAGACAGCTGATTGTTCTCTGATCAAGAGAGGTTCTGGAAGAAAGAAGCTGGTTTCAAGAGCTCAATCAATGCCGTAATTCCAAAGGGTAAGCAACTCTTATTTGATTAAAAGATATATCCAGATTGTTTCTTTCCTATTGATGGAAATTTGAGTTGCCACTGCCAGGGAGGGAGGGAATACAACTCAACTGCTGCTGCATATCTCTATTTTGATCAAAACTCTTACAGGTTAATAATTATCTCATCATCTTTAACATCATTGTTGTTGTTTGGTTCATGTTTGACAGAATGACTAGATTTTTGTGGTACAATTAATTTTACTGTAGATTTTGATCAAATTTCAGTGTATGATGTTTGGGGAGCGCATAATTCATGCTTAGGATAACTGTTTTAGGATATTTAGAGTAAAAATCATAGTTTGAGTTGAGCAAATTGTGAAGATTAACCGAAATGAAGGCGGACATTTTTTTGATTCCTTGATCAACTCTTACTGACTGAGAGTCAATGGGGGTATGCAGCCATATACGCCCGAATAGTCATTCAATGTGTAAGCCAACAGACAAAATAAAAATAAAAAGACAACCCACATTTAGGAACTTCTGATCCTAAACAGCGAGGCTTTCTCAATTTCAGTGCACACTGACTGAAATAAATGATATCTATTTTAATTGTTATCTTCTTTAGTATCTCTGATGATGATGATAAGGGAAACAAATAAATCTTAAAAGAAAAATAAAAAAACATTATGGGTGGCAATCCATCAGCAGAACAACAACAACTCTTGAAGAAGATTCAAGAATTTGAGGCAGAACAATTATATCTCAAAGAAGAGATCTACAAATTAACCATTTCGTCTTCTTACATACCTAGTAAATCAGGTTTCATTAAAAGATCCAACTGTGCGCGAAATGACAGTGTTGCTGGTGATTCTGATGAGGGAAGTAGTTGTAACTCTGATAATTGGAAAACGGGTTCTGCTTCATTTGGATTTTCACCCCCTTTACAGAGTCAGAGTAAGACGAGAAGAGCTAGAGCCGAGTTTTCATACCCTAATAAAGGAATTGAAACTTCTGTTCTGAGTTTTACTGATAAGCAGTTTTTGAATATCTTGCAGTCTATGGGTCAGTCTATTCATATTTTTGATACTACTGGTTGCATAATTTACTGGTAATTAACTCGAAATGTTTCCGTTTATTGTTCTTCACTTCAGTTGTTTGTGAAGGACTGTTTCTGATAGTGGTTTTAGTAAAAAAATTATCCCAATTACTAGGAATGGGTTGTTCTCAGATTGAATAACTTTACTGTTATAGCAAACAAGTTTTGATTAATTTGGGATCTTCAATCTTGTATTATGGGCTTCACTTTTAGAGTCAGAACTTGTAAGATTGAGCTTTATCATATCTTTTGAGTCATACGTAGGGACAAATTCAGTGTATCTAACAGCAGCATTGATAAATTTGTAAAGTGGACAGTGATACATTGTTTATTAGGATTTATAGACTGATCTGAATTTTGCTGGTTGAGGTGTTAATTAGAATAAATCCTAGTTTAGAGTTTTTAGACTCATAAAATCTTAGTTTATTCCATTTTTTGGTATTTGAATTCCATAGGAATCACATGGCAGAGCTCCTCTTTGGACACTCTGCATCAGAAGCGCTTGGCCAGAATGTCTGTGAGTTACTCGTACATTCCCGAGACGCAGATGAAGGAAATGAAATAGTGGAGAGGATTACTGCAGGAGAAGATTGGACAGGACAGTTCCCGGTAAGGAATAAAGTAGGGGAAGCTTTTTGTATCATTGTGACCAGTACCGCACTATATGATGACGATGGTAGTTTGGTAGGGATTATTTGTATATCAGGTGATGCAGATCCCTTTAGAGATGTTTTCATTCCATCTTCTGGAAAAATTTCTCCTAAAGGGTGTTCAAGCACTAGATTGCTTAGGAGTTCTAGCTCAACAGTTAAACCTGGTGTTAATACACAGCAATCTCTGCAAGATATGGTCGCCTCAAAGATATCGAATATGGTAAGCTTTAACTTTTATAAAATTTAACTTGATTATTTTAGATGGACCAAGAAAAACGGAAACTAGAATCATTAAATATTGGTTGATTTTTGAATAAATTCATTTGTTTAATGATCTTGTTTCAATGAACCACTCTTGATTAATAGAACCATTGAACAGGCATCTAGAGTGTCCAGCAAAGTTCGGTTAAAAATGAAGTCTAACGAGAACACTTTGGGGAAGGAAATCCAGTCTGAAGATAGCCATTATTTTGATCATAGGGAGGATCCAATTTCGAGTAGAGCTAACACGCCTAGACAAGGCATACTCCCGTCTTCCTTTGGTGTTCCTATCAAAGATACCCTAGAGAAAAGATCCCTTGAACAACCTTGCAGAGATTCTGGCCGTGATGATGGTGATGGGGTGATTGGGATGTACAAGAAAATAACCTCTAAGGCAGAGGCTTGGATTAGCAAAAAGGGGATATCATGGCCCAGGATGGGAAGTGAGCAGGATGTGTTGGTAGCACGGACTACCCATGATGTCATTCCATTCGTGAATCATGATGGCAAAATTTACTTTGATCGACAGAAGAATTCTGATTTCAACGAAAGGCTGGGGTTCCAGGTTGTTGGTAATAACCAGTTAGAATGTGAAGCCCCAGGTTCTTGGCCTCCTTCTGTTGTTAAACGTACAAGCAGTGTTAGCACAAGTGGTAATAAGAGAAGCAGTGGTATTCGTAAAGGTGACAGGGAAACATGTTCCTTGGATTATGATATCTTGTGGGAAGACTTGACAATCGGGGAGAAAATCGGCCAAGGTATTATTATATACTTTTCACTGTTCCTAATTTATCCTAATCTTATTTCAAAATGGCGTTACTTTTATTTTTGTTTTTTGAGGGTGTGGTGATTACTTGTGTTGCTATGAATTTGTGTATCTGGTTTTACAATTAAGAAGTCAATTCAGCTTTGCAGTCGGTCTCTGGTATTAAAGAAAGGAACTTTCACAAAAGGTATTTAACTAGAATTCCAATTTTGGCTAACTAAAAGGATGTATCAAGGGTAATCCAACTTGCATAACTAAAAGGATGTGTCATTGTGTCCCCCACTCCAGAATTCCAATTTCGGTATTTATTTAAATTCCGCATGCTTTTCAACTGTGAAGTGCTTTGTGATACTTCAATTCTAATTGATGGGCCCAGGTTCATGTGGAAGTGTGTATCGTGGTCTATGGTGTGGCTCGGTATGGTTTCTTTTCCCCTGAAAAATATAATCCTAGGGATCAGGGAGTGCCATTATGTATGCCTAATATGTGTCTCCAATGGCAACTTACTATAGGTATGCTGGTATGTTGGGATTTCTTTCACCACCCCTCAACATTAGCATGGTGTGTTGACCAGACTAGAAAAGTTATGCATAGGGGAGAGAATGCCGTACATTTGTCATTGTGTTAACAAGCACCCCCTTCACTTTCTTGCAGGATGTTGCATTAAAGCTATTCTCAAAACATGGTTACTCAGATGACTTGCTGCATTCCTACAGACAAGAGGTAGTTTCTGAAATTAAGCTAATCTTTATAATAAAAATGCACCTGAAGCTATCAATAAACGACATTTCCTCTCCTCACAAACCCACAAGTTTAGAGCAGATTGTTCAAAATATATAAGTGGGACTTCTTTTTTGTACAAAGAGACAATACATTCCTGGAGACACTATGTCTCTATGCATTGGTCTAAACTTCAAAAAATTATTTTCTTCATAGGTCTTACTTATGAAGAGGCTTCGACATCCAAATGTACTACTATTTATGGGGGCAGTAGCATCACCTCAGCATCTCTGCATTGTTACAGAGTTCCTGCCACGGTGCATTCTTCATTTTTCTTCTTAAAACTTCCAATTTTGATTACCAGTACTCTGTTCCATTTTTGTTGTGCTTCGCGCATGTAATGTTATCTACTGTACTTAAGATGTTTGTCGTTGATCTTTTTTTTTTTTTTTTTTTTTTTGGTTACTGAGTTTTCGATCCTTTAATATGCAGTGGAAGTTTGTATCAGTTGCTTCAGCGGAGCTCTCAGAAATTAGATTGGAGGCGACGTGTTCTCATGGCTTTGGACATTGTAAGTACTGCTGTAAACAGTTTCTATAGAAACATCAAACAGTAGTTTACTTGGAATTAGATTGTGTTACATGTCCATTCAATATCAATATTAGGTACATCGTACACTTTTTTCCATTAAGTGTAACACAATATCTCTGGTAATGACCCAAATATCTGGTATTCTGTCTTAATTGCGGGGAATGGATTTAATGAACATCAGTATTTAAAGGAGGCCTCGCTATTGTAAGAACTCAAGATGTGGCTATATTTCCTTACATTTTTTTTTTTAATTGTAGTATACATGCATGTTACTTCCATACTCCCTTTGGTGTTTGAATCTGTCCTACAAAAGTAGTTTTTCCCACAACCGTTGATTCTTTGTGTGACCCTTCTTTAGGCACGGGGTATGAATTATCTTCACCTTTGCAACCCACCTATTGTTCATCGTGACTTGAAGTCATCAAATCTAGTGGTTGATAAAAACTGGACCGTGAAGGTTCGTTTTTGGGTATCATCTTAATCTTTCTATCTGCAATGCTACGTAGAGAAGCATCACATGCTCATCTTCTATTCATTTTAAACAGGTTGCCGACTTTGGCCTCTCAAAATTCAAGCATCAAACATTTCTGTCAACATTGACCGGACGAGGGACGGTATATATTATACTCCATTTTCCTGAAAGACTACTTAGTTCATTTTCTCTTTACCACGGGCTGTTTGAATCAACTGTTGTTCTCTTTTATTTTTAACTCTTCCAGCCGCAGTGGATGGCTCCAGAGGTTCTCCGTAATGATCGGTCAGATGAGAAGTAAGTTCAACTGCTTTTGTTTCCTTTTGCTTCGAGTCTTCGAGAATGGGGTTTGATTATTTTAACTTGGTTCATGTCTCGAGCTCATTAGCTAATTACTTTTGGCTTGCTTCTTGGTATCTTTAGGTCTGACATTTATAGTTATGGAGTAGTATTGTGGGAAATTGCCACACAAAAGATCCCTTGGGATAACTATAACTCAATGCAGGTATTTCCTTGTGTATTACTTCATCATTCCAGTCCTTTTGTGGAACACTTTTTCCTGTAATTTCCTGTCACCGCTTGTACCAAATGACAAAAAAATTGTCTTTTTAGTGATATCTTGCCTCTTATCTGTTCAGTGCTATTAGAAAAATAGAAACAGCAGTAGAGCGCGGGTCATACTACAGTTGCAGAGAGGTTCTTGCCCCAATCTATGTTTCAATGTTCTACCCTGTACCTAGTCTACTACTATTGAATGTTTTCTCAAGTGAACATATATGTTATTACTTAGTCATTCCAGTCCTTCGTGGAACATTGTCCTGTAATTTCCTGTCGCTGCTTGTACCAAATTCAAAGGAATCGTCTTTTTAGTAATTTCCTGCTTCAATCTAAGGAATTGTCCTGTAATATCCATTAGATAGATAGGAACAGCAGAAAAACGCACGTCGTACACTCGTATTACTATTGAATGATTTTTCAAATGAACAGTATATTTGCGTAGCGTAGGATGCGTAATTTGAGAAATCCGGTGATTTATGCAGGTGATTGGAGCTGTAGGATTCATGGACCAACGACTTGACATTCCAAAAGAAATGGATCCAGAATGGGCCTCTATAATTGAGAGCTGCTGGCAAAGGTGCTCATCTTAAACGTGTTTCTTTTTCACAGTAAGAGTTTTGCTCTTCCTTACCCATGCAATTAACCGATGACTCATGACCCAATTTCCCACTTATGTTTCTTTGTTCTGTTTGGAAACTTGTTGTATGCAGTGACCCAAAACACCGACCAACATTTGGGGAACTGGTTGATAAATTAAAGCCTCTGCAGAGACTTCAAGCCCAAGCATCCCGCTTAGCACAAGGCAGTGAAACTACAACGTCGGCACCAGATATTTGAATTCAGCACCAGAAATGTCTGGTGGATGGTTGGATTCATGGTCATCATATTTGGAGGTTGTGTTCCAACCTCTAGAGCTCAGATTGGAGCGTAACACTTGAACTTGGCATGACTGCTCTTTCAGGTTGGAACCGAAGCATCAGACTTTTATGCTGTAAAAAAGTGTGTGAAATAAGAGACGTGTTTTGTCCCCATTACCCAGTAAACTTGTTTTTGCTAAACTCTCTCAATTTATTGTACTTCAATTTTAGATAATTAAGGATGACAACTAGTGGTGCCATTTAGTATTCTGGAGTGCATTGCCCTGAGAGTTTGTCATTTGAACGAGCTCCAGCAGTCCTGTTAAGGCGAGATAATTTGATGATTCCATTAACTACTACCTCGGTTTCTAGAAAATAGGCTTGTTTGGTTTACATAAGGATTAAGACATCTAATCATTATAGCCACTTTTTCATAGTTTTTCCTACTTTATCCACGGACATATTGATTTGATATTAGAATGGAGAGAGAAGTGGTCCCCTCTTCATATTAAGAGAGAAAAAGAAAAAAGAAAAGTGACCCCTCAATGGGTAAATTAGTAAATTAATAACATTTGACTTTCCAAATCAAGTCTATTTTTTTGAAACATCCAAATAAGGAAACAAACCTATTTTTAGAAACGGAGGGAGTATGATACAAATATATAAGTAGTGTGAAGGATAGAAAAGTAGAGAAAGAGAAGGATAATTCTTATTCAATGTAGAGAACAAATAAATATTAGAGCCTCTATTTATAGGGATAGACACAAGGGCATCCCGGTAATAAACGGGATTTACCCTAGATATTATTAACATAAATAAACGTTTATAACACTCCCCCTGATGACCACTGTGTCTAAGTCACAAAAATATATCAGGAAAATCAAGAGAGAAAAAACCTGAAATGTGTGAGACTCAGAACACTGTTGGACACGCACATGCTGCCTCATTAAAACCTTGACAAGTAAATCCAGTGGGACAAACCTTAACGAAGGAACGAGTACAGTACGTTTAAGTCCTAATGATGCTCCCCCTGATGGATACTTTAGCAAAATCTTAGCCTACAAATCTTTAAGTCGACGCATTCCAATTTTGTGAACTAATTTCTTGAATGTAGAAGTTCGTAATGCCTTAGTGAAGAGGTCTGCTAGATTGTGATTTGAACGTACTTGTTGGATATCAATTTCACCATCATTTTGTTGATCATGTGAGAAAAAGAATTTCGGACTGATGTGCTTTATTCCATCACCTTTGATGAATCCTTCCTTTAGTTGTGCAATGCAAGCAGTATTGTCTTCGTATAATATTGTTGGTGAATCTTTAGTTGAAGGAAGTCCACATGATTCTTGAATATGATGTATTACTGACCTTAACCAGACGCTCTCACGACTTGCTTCATGGATTGCTAGTAGTTCAGAATGATTTGTAGATGTAGGTGAAATTGTTTGCTTCACTGACCACCAAGATATAGTTGTATCTCCATAAGTAAACAAATACCCAGTTTGTGATCGTCCTTTGTGTGGATCTGAAAGATAACCTGCATCTGCGTACCCAATTAGTTTTGATTTAGATTCATAAGGGAAAAATAGACCTAAATCAATAGTCCCACTAAGATAACGCAATAAGTGTTTGATTCCATTCCAGTGTCTTCGAGCTGGAGCCGAACTGTATCTAGCTAACAGATTAACTGAAAATGCAATATATGGCCTTGTGCAATTTGCAAGATACATAAGAGCACCAATTGCACTTAGATATGGCACTTCCGGACAAAGAAGTTCTTCACCATCTTTTTTAGGTCGAAATGAGTCTTTATTCACGTCAAGTGATCTCACAACCATAGGGGAACTTAGTGGATGTGCTTTGTCCATATAAAATCGTTTTAAGACTTTTTCTGTATAAGTAGATTGATGGACAAATATTCCATTTGGGACATGCTCAATTTGTAAACCAAGACAATGCTTAGTTTTACCAAGATCTTTCATCTCAAACTCCTTCTGCAAGTAAGCAGCGGTTTCAGTGAGTTCTTTTAGAGTTTCAACAAGATTTAGATCGTCAACGTATACTGCAATAATAGCAAACCCAGAATTGGATTTCTTAATGAAAACACATGGACAAATAGCGTTATTAGTATATCCCTCTTTCAGTAAATATTCACTAAGGCGATTATACCACATTCTTCTAGATTGCTTTAGTCCATATAGAGCTCTTTGAAGTTTTATTGAGTATACACTACGATCTTTGGACTTGTCTGCTTCAGGCATACGAAATCCCTCGGGAAGTTTCATATAAATGTCACTATCAAGTGACCCATAAAGATAAGCTGTAACTACGTACATCCATAAGACGCATTTCAAGCTTTTCTGAAGCTACCAGACTAATAAGAAACCGGAATGTGATGGCATCCATCACTGGAGAATAAGTTTCTTGATAATCAATACCTGGTCTTTGTGAAAAACCTTGTGCAACGAGTCGAGCTTTACATCTCACAATTTCATTTTTCTCGTTACGTTTTCGTACGAATACCCATTTGTATCCGACAACTTTTACATTTTCAGGAGTTACAACAATAGGACCAAGAACTCCACGTTTTTCTAGTGAGTTGTACTCTGCTTGGATTGCAACCTCCCACTTAGGACAATCTTTTCTATGACGACATTCTTCGATAGATTGTGGTTCAGGATCATCAATATTTTCAATGACATCCAAAGCAACTGTAAAAGCAAATTTACTATCAGGAATAATTGTATTCCTATCCCAGTTTTGTCTTGTACCAACATAGTTTATAGAGATCTCATTGTTTTGAGGTACATGTGTCTCTTCAGGTGCAACTTGTGTATCGGTATTTGATTGATCGATCATTGTTTCAGAGACGAATGGCTTTTTCCGGAATGCCAACTACTGATCTCTTTTTCCGCGGAACTAAATCCTTTGCACCAAGAGGTCTTCCACGCTTTAAGCATATCGTAGACTGATTATCATGATGTCCTTCTGGGATACTTACTCTCGCATGAGTATTTGCAACAGGTATATGTGATTTTGTTACCTTACCTATATCAGTAAATGCATCAGGCATTTGGTTTGCAATATTTTGCAAATGTATGATTCTTTGAACCTCAAGTTCACATTGTTTTCTACGAGGATCAAAGTGGGATAATGATGGTGTATTCCATGAAATTTCACGGCGTTCCTCAAGTTTTGGCTTATCTCCCCCTAACAACGAGAAATTTGATTCATCAAATTGGAAATCATCAAATCTTGCTTTAAAAACATCTCCTGTTTGAGGTTATAAATATCGAATGATAGATGGAGAGTCATAGCCAACATATATGCCGAGTCTACGTTGAGGACCCATTTTCGCTCTCTGTGGTGGAGCAATGGGAACATACACAACACAACCAAAAGTTCGAAGATGAGATATATTTGGTTGATGCACATATACGAGTTGTACAGGTGAGTATTTTTGATAGCTGGTTGGTCTTATACGGACCAATGCTGCAGCATGTAATATTACATGACCCCATGCTGAAAATGGCAAGTTAGACCTTAAGATTAATGGTCGGGCAATCAATTGTAAGTGCTTAATAAATGATTCCGCTAAGCCATTTTGAGTATGCACATGAGCGATGGAGTGTTTGACATCAATGGCAATTGAAATGCAATAATCATTAAATATTTTAGAGGTAAATTCACCAGCATTATCAAGACAAATAGTTTTAATAGGAAAATCTGGAAACTGAGCTCGTAGCTTAATAATTTGTGCAAGAAGTCTTGCAAATGCAATAGTATGAGTCGAAAGTAAGCAAACATGTGACCATCGTGTTGAAGCATCAATAAGAACCATAAAATAACGAAATGGTCCACACGAAGGGTGAATTGGTCCACATATATCACCTTGAATTCGTTACAGAAAATTAGGTGATTCGATGCCAACTTTCATCAATGATGGCCTAATAATCAATTTTCCTTGATAACAAGCGATGCATGGACAATCATTAAATGATAAGACTTTTAGTCTATTTAGAGGATGTCCATATGAGTTTTCAATAACTCGACGCATCATAGTTGATCCCGGATGACCCAAACGGTCATGCCAAAGTTTAAAAACACCGGGATCAGAAGTCTTAGGATGACTCACAACATGTGTTTCTATTAGGATAGTGTGATATAATCCATAAGACAGCGATGGAAGCTTTTCAAGGACTTGTTTCTTACCTGAGACAATGGAAGTAATGCATAGATACTCTTTGTTAGCGTCGTTTGTTGTCTCAATATGATACCCATTAAGACGAATGTCTTTAAAACTCAACAAGTTGCGTTTAGATCTTGTTGAAAATAAGGCATCTTGGACATGGATTTTTGTACCATTAGGGAGCATTATCGATGCTTTTCCATGTCCCTCAACAAGATTAGAAGTCCCTGAAATTGTAGTAACATTGGCCGTAGCTAACGTTAAATGGGAGAAAAACCTTTTGTTACGAAAAATTGTGTGCGTTGTTGCACTGTCAACAAGACATATATCTTCGTCACTTGTTTTCGGCTTTCCATTAGCAATATCCATATCCCTTTAGAAAAATAAAGACAATAATATAAGTTATGGAAAATAAATACTAAGAAAATAATTTCATTACTAAAGAGAATTTCAATAACTAATACATTAAAATCAACTGCCTAAAAGAAAAATAATATCTAAGAAAATATGACAAAATATTGTCACTTATTCAAACCAAACTACTACTCAATCTACTAAAAAGAACTGATCATAAAACAGATTAACTCAGATATCCTTGAGGAAGGAATCCATGTCTTCAAACTCATTTCCATCATTCTTGAAGTCAGAAATATCAAGATGGGCCATATCCATTGGTATGCCATATTGGGCAAAATTGGTTTCAGCCTTCTTTTCCTTTCGTTTAATAGACGCCTGATAAAGATCAACAAGGTTCCTTGCAGTACGGCAAACATTTGAGCAGTGCCATGGTGAACCACAACGGTGATAAACAGATTCATGGTTCTTTGAATGGCTTTGCGAGCTTTTGCCTTTGTGTTTTGGGAACACATTCTTCTCACCCTTCTGATGATGGGAATTATTACCATCCTTCTTTTTGTTGTTGGGCTTTTTAGGGCCTAACCAACGTCCGTGTCATTTCCCACGGCTTTCAGGAGCATTGCCACGACTTTCTGTAGCGTTCATCTCTGGAGCAGCTGTTGAACCTACTGGGTGACTTTGATGGTTCTTGAGTAACAACTCATTATTCTGCTCAGCTACTAGAAGGCAAGAGATAAGCTCGGAGTATTTCTTAAACTGCCTTTCACGATATTGCTGTTGAAGAAAGATGTTTGAAGCATGAAAGGTGGAGTAAGTCTTCTCCAAAACATCAGCATCAGTAATTGTTTCTCCGCATAGTTTTAAGCGAGAGACAATCTGAAATAAAGCCGAGTTATATTCACTTACGCTTTTAAAATATTGTAAGCGGAGGTGCATCCACTCATATCTAGCTCTTAGAAGGATGACCGTTTTTTTATGGTCAAACCTATCCTTCAGCTCTGTCCACATAGTGTACCGGTCTTTCACCGTAAGATACTGGGACTTCAAAGCTTCGTCTAAGTGATGACGAATAAAAATTAATGCTTTGGAGCCACCTTATCCTTAGTGATGGTCTTATCAAGTGAGCTAGCACCCAGATGTACCTCTGCATCTAAAACCCAAGACAAGTAATTCTTGACAGATATGTCAAGGATTTTGAAGTTCACCTTTAAAAGAATCGACACGATCCGAATATGAAATAAAAGATGATCACTAATATATAATACTCCACTAACTTCCGGAAGAAAAAAAATTGGCAAAGAGAGAAAGAAGTCACGAATCTTATATACCCACTAACTTCCTAACACGTGAAAGCATAGGTATATGAGCAAGCGTAAATTCAGTAAAGTCGTGCATCATCTACTGATCAAAAACATATGCTACTGCAGGACAAAATAGCATAAAGAAGAAAAAACAAAATAATAATTCATTAATCTTCTTGCGTAAAGAAGATAGTATTCACGAAAGAGAGTCATCAATAGACAGGCACTTCCGGGAAATAATAAGAGACACCCTATAAATTGACCGAAACTTTTCACCGACACCGTGTGAGACAGAGCAAGGAGCCCATTTCTACCCATTTATGATTCAAATGCTAAAAGTGTTGCCCTATTGATTCGTCTATCGGTGGATTTCTCGGTGGCTAACCACGGTGAGTAGAATCTCTCTTTTTATACTGACTCAAAATATTATTATAATGGAATGAAAACATCTTTTATTGGATGCTAATGAAATAAAATAAAGGACAAAGAAGGGAATAAAACATAAGTGATGTCTGACTTTTAGTCTTTGATACTGAGAGCAGACGATACAGGACAAAATAGTTAGAAATACTATGATGTCATTTTTCTGCTTCTTCGATTGAAAATAAAAAAATAAAAAAAAGTAATAATAACCAACTACTTCTGTAAGATAAAAATATTATAGTCTGATATCTCGTGGGTAGACTCATCGATATCAAACCCCGTACAGTAAAAGGTTAAACAGGTGTACTGTTTTTACTTCTTTTCTGAGATCAAACAATTAAACCAAACTAAAATCAAGCATCACGCAGTACATAACGTACATGGATGCTATTGACTGACAAAAATAAAAATTAAAATTAAAATTACCACTCATTTGGTGAGCAAGTGCGCGATGACATGGCGTGGAAGATAGAAAAGTAGAAAAATAGAAGGAGAATTCTTATTCACTGTAGAGAACAAATAAATATTACACCCTCTATTTATTTATAGGGATAGACACAGGAGCATCCCGATAATAAACATGATTTATCCTAGATATTATTAATATAAATAAACGTTTATAATTGTAACTACCGAATATACGATAGCACACCCAAATCTCCATTTCTAGATTTAAACTTCATGGAACACTAAAATGATAATTAAAAGTGCTAGAAATGTAAAAGAGACTCAAGATTTTTACATGATTCGATCCATAACCGGATCTACATCTTAATGAGTTTTCTTGGAGCTCTGGATCTTAGTTTGGGGAAAAAGAAGATGATAGAGAAAATAAAATCTAATCCCTCTCTCTCTTAGATATTTCCTTTATGTACTAGAGAGTAGAAATGAATTTACATTTGTATCATTTGCTTACAAACTAAGCTATCTAAATTAAGATACAACGTAGACCATTCTAGCGATGCTAAGTTACTCCTTCTTTCATATGGCGCCACGCGTCGAGTCATATTTTGGTATATACAATAACAATAAGGAGTGTCAATGCAAACTTTGATATCAACCGAAGCTACAAGCGTCGATGCTGCCAACAAAAATGTGCCAAACTCATAGGTAAACTACAAGGTTGGAACGGACAGCGTGCGACAACAAAATTTGTTAATTAATCACCAAAAGCAAATAGAGAGTTAACTACATAACATGGACAATTAATGACTTATCAAAGCTTAAGAGACAAATCAAGCATTGTTGTTCCTTCATCCGGTGGCGTCAATGACAATGACGAACCCGCAGCTGAATAGTTGTTAACACCTTCCGACCCGTCGGTCAACTGACATGTATAATCAGATAGTTGTGCAGCTTGCTGTAATGGAAACTGTTCTTGATTCACGCATAGATGAGAAGTGCCCCCAGCGGATGATGGTAATACATAAGATATTGGTTTTTCTACCATAGACTGAACTAGAATACCCAATGATGGTTTATCGATGGCAGGAAGAGGTGAAGAAAACAATGATGAAGAACTCATATATGCTTGAGTATGCATGGATGTCGCCGTGGCGGTGGGGTGGTTGTGGTGGCGGCGGCCTTGGTTATTGTGTTGACGGTGTTTATGATACCCAGAATTAGTGAGTGCAGCTAATGTAGCCGAACGTTCACGTTTGTGAGCATTCTGATGCCCGCCTAATGCTTGTGCACTATGATATTTCCGGTGACAATAGCTACACAAAAATGTATAAGTTTTCATTCTATCAAAATGACTAGCCTCCACAGATTTTCTTCTTTTATCATCTGAATCAACACTCTTGTCGAAGCAATAATCTCTGAAAGACATAGTTTTGTCCATGTTTTTCTGTGAGAAAACCATATAGCTATGTTAGTATATCTATTATTATAAAGGACTTTGGTGTGGCCATTTATTACCGTTAAATTGCTAGCTAGAATTGTCCTTTTTTTTATGATACAGTAAGATTATGATACACAGTAAGAACTAGTTGGATAGACTCACTAGCTAGACAACTTCATGTATATCTGAATTTCAAGTGATGGGTGAGAATTCTTTACTTAGATTCATGATTATAACACCAGGTGGTCCAGTATATAGGACAGATAGCTGATCACGTACGTACGTAGGTTGTGTATATAAACTGAATGACCAGCTAAATTTTGAACAATCTTGGGTTTCCGAGCCCATTTCACCTCACTTGCACCCTCTAAACATTGTTTGCTCCCCCTATATTTGGCTCCGCCCCAGGACCAGGTTATGCATTCTTTTTTAAGGCGCATGACCTAAAAGCTTCAAGAATGCAATTTTCGGTAGAGTGTCATCACTATCATACAACTTAAGACAATATTTTCTGATCATTTACAAGAAACCGGTGAGGAGGATACCAATTTGGAATAAGAATAGCTGAGTTTTGATATGGTTTGCATATTGATCCAAGAAAATGAAAGAAAACGGTACTAAATTTGCTCGGCCGGCTCAATGAACTAGCGTACCATGCAGATAAATCGTGACATTTTTTTTTATTTGTTTCATGTTATGATGTATTTGTTTCTCTTTAAAACCATCATGTAAATATTTCTCGTGGAACGAAATACTTATGGTTTGATGACTAAGAAAAAAATAAAAGATAAATAGGTGAAAAAATAGGATAAAGAAAAGAGTACCGTATAGTATAAATGACTTAATTCTTCCAAACTTGGTCAGCTCCAAAAGAGAAGGTACTACGACATGTCAACATGCATGTAAATATATAAGACAACGACAGCTCGGTATGAGGCAAACTAGGAGGCTCACTGTTCTAGTGTACGTATATAACTCGATGGCACAATTTAAGTCTCTACAACTACAATGTTCGTTTTTTATGATTCAGAAGTAGTTGGAAAGATTGATCAGTAGTCTTAATTGTGATTATATTTAAGTACAACGGACAAAACAAATAATCAAGATGGATAATGGAAGTATACAACAGGAAAAGCAAATAGCCAAGATGGATAACGATAGCCGTACTATTAACTGAATGGCCAAAGCAAATGCTGTAATATATAGTGCAGTTTTTTGGCGCCTGAGTTTGATACGAATTTGATAAAAAGGGTAATGAATTGGCTCTCGGCCGGCTCAGTGAACTGGTGTACCATGCAGATATTGTATACTTTTCAGTACGTGGAAAAAAGAAAGAAAAAAGAGAGGACGATATAGTATGAGGCTGAATAAGTGACCTTTGCAAAACTTGGACAGCTCCAAGCAGAAGGGTACGCCATGTTGTCAATATGCATATAAATACTCCCTCTGTCTTTATTATATAGGCGGAATTTAGAAATTTTCTAGTTTCATTAATAGGCGGAGCTCTAGTTCCAAAGTTATTTTTTTTACATACGTCCCTATTAATGGTGCATGAATATCATATAATTAAGTTTTATATGTGAGATAAAACTAAATAAAATAATATTTGTACTGGACCAAAGGAAGGATAAACTAGGAAAGTAGAAGGAAATTTATGAAATCCAAGAATTTTCTTATTCTAAAAGAATACTACTTCACCCCCAATATGTAGGGACGAAGGGAGTATAAAGCACCGACAACTCGGTCTAGGTGTTAAATGGGTTCCATGCCATTGATACCTTCGTAATAAACATTGTGTTGAATTTTTTTGGGGATGGAATCCACTGTTTCTGCACGTTGTACCCAAATTGATAAGTAGCGGTATTACACATACCAGATTGAATTCTCATTTCTAACAGTAACCACCTTAGAAGCAAGATACCGTCTTTAACCCATTAGCTTACAAGATACAGTTCGTCGTACAATAAATTGACCATGTAAGGTCACAATAACTCCATTCTGGTCTGTCCTATAAATCTATACTTTGAACAATGACAGGTAAATTATCCCTTTGGGGAACGTTAAGTAGGTAGGTGCCCGTTTAGTCCCTTTTAAGTGGTATTTTATGACCTCTAAATTCGGCAAAAGATTTTGTTTTTGGGTCCGGGAAAAGCAAAATGTGGTTACTTTCTAATCATTACCGTAGCGTATTAAAAGTTATGAATTTAAGATGATAGGAATAATTTTTCGATATTTCTTTTGTCAAAGAAAACAAATGGATTAATCTTAGATTAAACTATAACTTAGAATACACTATAAAATTGTTACTCGTGCTAGTATGATCTATATGACCATTTAGCTTAATGTAACTGGAGAATAATTGGATAACAGCCCTCCTTTCATCCTCTAACCTCTTGTTTATGTCAATGAATTACTTTCTTCCTAAATAAAATTAAAATCCCGGAGGGATACGATTGTTGGTGAATATATCCTTCGCCCTTGGGTAGGGTCGATCATGAGTCTTGTAGGACGCCATGAGAATTTAATCATAAGGCTTTTAACATTGCTAATTTCCTTTTCCGGTAATTATTAATTTTCTTAATAATTAGAATATACAATCCGTTCAATGTTAGTGTAATCATGATTGAGAAAAACGGTATATATCATTTTTAAGAAAATTAAGAATTAGGGTTTACGTTGTTTTGGGGAAAAAGTAAGAATTTGGGGTTCATAATTGGTCAATTTGTGAAAATACTGAAAGAACAATTACAATAAATTTGAATTATGATTAACAAAGGAGTTAGGGTTTATTTTGATTTTGAGTGAGAAGGAGAATTCAAGTTTATTTTTTAATAATAAATTAAGACTTGTTTGGTTTTTCATTTTAACTTAATTTTTTTGGGTTATGTTTAATAAAAACGTAAATCTATGCATTTTATTTTAGACTTAGACACATTCAATTGCACAAAAAGGAGAGTTCGAAAGGATGTCATTTGGCACAAAGGGTCTATATTTAAGAGAAGCCTAAATCTATACTTTGAACGATGACAAGTAAATTATCCCTATGGGGAACGTTTAGTAGGTGCCTGTTTGGTACCTTTTAAGGGGCATTTTATGTTGTAGCGTCCCCAAAGCTAGCAGCTGACTAATCCAAGAGATTACCTAAATAAAGAGGCACTAAGAATCTAAATCATATACTTAAGCATTCAATTAAGAAATCTTCTATAAAACTTAACCCAAAAACTAGCCCCGCTCTGAAATTATATATATATATATACAAAACTCCTCTCAAATGATACATATACAATAGTCATCTGGTTTGCAAATAGAATATACAACATAATAAACATAGCCGAAGTTAACCAAATATCAGACTCAACTCCTCGAAGCTTCCGTTGCGCAACTCTGATCTGTCTATGAAACTGAAAGTGGGAATGGGTGAGCACATCATCCTAAAAGGGATGCCCATTGGAAATAACCTTTAACTTTCAAGTAATCATGGCAAGATTTGGGAAAACAATACATGTTTTCCCAAACATTAAAAAGTGACCAAGTCACTGAAGTAAACAAACATGTATATGGACAAACTCCTTCTCCAAACAATGTATAATATGGTGTCAACCAGTTACACACCTAATAGTTATTGATATCACCAATTCCTAACCGGAAATGATGACCCATAGTAAGCATAAAAGCTGAATTCATGTAGATATAAATGTGAAGGAGTATATCCACAAGTGGAAATTCTTATTTCCCATAACAATTCATATGACAAACAAACATTACAAGTCCTTTCCAAACCATGGAAAGATTAACAGAACCAACAGAATTATCGTAATGCAATTTAAACAAAGCATGGAATGCAGAAACAGACAATGCATGAGTTTGTTAAGCATAAACTTTTGTAAAAGAAGCAACAATGGTTACAAAGAGTTAAATGTATTCCCACCTCTTTTGATGACAAGCCAAGCCTACCTAAAGATCCACGATTCACTGGTTCATCCTTTGATTTGATCGTTGTTAATATAGACTAACTGTTAATCAGAAAAGAACTTTAAGAATTTAGCCAAAATGGCTAACACAAGAATCATACAAGTCTATCTAATGGTTCAAAGCCCATTTATGACTTTACACCTTTTCATTCTTTATCTTTAACATAGCTAAGGTTTACTAATTCAATTAGGTTGTTTCTATAGTCCATTAAATAAGTCTTATGATTATTTATAACTTTGTAGAGGAACAAAAAGCTAATTCGGACCATAAGGGTCCAACCCAAGTTCTATAGAAAACTAGCTCTAAACTCAAGCCCACTAAACCAAATCCTAGGCCACCTGAGTCAAATAAGAGTCACTAACGGTCAACGTCTGATCAACGGAGTCAGCTAACAGTCCACGTGAGTCAAAGGTCAAGGTCTAGTCCAGTCTACGGTCAACAGAGTCCAGGTCAGGTCACCGATCTAAGTCAAAGTCAAAGAAGTCAAATGAATTAACTGGTCATTGACTCAGGTCTAGTGACTCAGTGAGTCAAACTTATTCGACTCAATCAGATGGACTAAGTCGGCTAGAGTCAGATACCTGACTAGGCTGAAAGGCACAAGACCAAAACTCCTGCACGGGCCAGATCCATTGCCCAGGCCAAAGAACACTAATACACAGTAAAAGTGCAACATACTCTACAATCATTCTAGCTGCAACTCTAACCCCAGTTTAACATCAATCTAAACATTACATCAGTTCATTCATTCATAAACAAACTTCATAAAGACAGAATTCTATAATACAATTACAACACTAAGCTAAGCTTACCTGCAATAGCAGAGGAAAGCCCCGGATGAACCATTTACAAACCCCATCACCCCATTCATCTCATTCTCCATTCGCAGTTCACTTCATGGCTGTAATATCCACTCAGCATTCGCCAATTCCTAATCCATTCATCTAACTCCCCTGCAAGTCTGAGCAGACCCAGATATAATTCACCAGACAACCACCAACACACTCAAATACAGCCACCTGCTGCAGTATCTCATGACTCCATATCAGCTCAGCTTACATCACAACTCATTTAGCCCACCAACATACGCAACAACCGTTAACATCTTCATTACAATTCAAAATTCATATCACCAACACTCTTTTTAACTCAACCCTGTAATTTCCGTAACTCAGGCACTACAGCTCAACCAATTCTCAAATTAGATTTAACTTCCTATCCACAGTAACACCACCAGTTCACTTCCAAATCCATACCCATATCAACTTCAGTTCAGATTATTCACCATTAGAACAACACTAACCCAGTTGAGTTCAATACTACTGACCACAGTTTCAACTTCAATTCTCCCTGTATCACTACCATCATCTCAAATAGCAGTCTAAACAATTTCAGTATCTTAACATACCAACAACTTCCGTACAAATTCATCACACAACTTAGTTCATGGCATCTCATAACTTCAACAACTAGAAATTGTAATAGTTTACTATGATTACAGAGAAGAATCATTACCTCATACCAGCTTTGCTCAAGCATCAAACAGATGGGCACTGAAATTAATTCCATCATCTTCTTATTAACAAAATTGAGCCCTATTCATCAATTTCATCTTGAATTCCAGAAATCACAACTTTGAAACCCTAACCATCAATTTTAAACTATTCTTCAACCTTGAACTCTAATTCAATTCAAACCCATCTCACATCAGCACCCCAGAACATCAATTTCATCTTCTAGATAATCTCTGCGTTCTTCTTATAAACCCTAATTCACTGAGACGTAATTCATCACTACGATTTGAGAATCGAACTCTAATTTCTCTTTTTTGCTAAAAACAATGAAAACCCATCTCCAATTGATCGATTTCATACTCAATTCCACAAAATCCTTCAATCAACCTTATCTTCCTGAAACCTTAACTTCTGATTCTCTTTAATCAACAGTTTCTTCTTCATCCAAAGATAAACTAGCTTCATCATCATTAATATACCAAACTACTAAGCTTGCTCAAAAAAGAATCAAGACCAAAACCTCTCAATTAAGATCGACGGAGAAAGAAGAAGAACATGAGAAGAAGGAAAGAAAAGAAGAAAGAAGAATGAAGAAGAAAAAGAAAAGCAAATGAGAGTTTATCCTCTCGATTTGGCTAGAGATAAGGCAAACCCGGATTGTTAAAGGCACCCGACCAAATGATAAGGGCTCCCAGAGTCTGTTAACTGTAAAATGACTATTTTGCCCTTCAAACAAATCTGATGATATCTTCTTCATCCGATATCCGAAAGACACGTTCGAGTAGTCCATTCTGCATAACTTTTCGAGACCTATCTAACGATACTAGTTTTATATCTAGATCGTCGTTAGATTAATTTCTATTAATTAACGTTCGTGTTAAACTAATCGAGTTATTATCGGCTAAAACGTCTCTTGATCATCGCTAAGGTGTTTACATATGTCCTCTAAATTCAGCAAAAGATTTTGTTTTTGGGTCTGGGAAAAGAAAAATGTGGTTACTTTCTAATCATTACCATAGCATATTCAAAGTTAATTAAATTTAAGATGATGGGAGTTATTTTTGGATTTTTCTTTTGTCAAAGAAAACAAATGGATTAATCTTAGATTAAACTATAACTTAGATTACACTATAAAATTGTTACTCGTGCTAGTATGATCTATATGGCCATTTAGCTTAGTGTAACCAGAGAATAATTGGATAATAGCCCTCCTTTCATCCCCTAACCTCTTGTTTATGTCAATGAATTACTTTCTTCCTAAGTAAAATTAAAAATAAAATTAAAATCCCGGAGGGATACGATTGTTGGTGAATATATCCTTCGCCCTTGGGTAGGGTCGATCATGAGTCTTGTAGGACCCCATGAGAATTTAATCATAAGGATTTTTACATTGCTAATTTCTTTTTCCGGTAATTATTAATATTCTTAATAATTAGAATATACAATCCGATCAATGTTAGTGTAATCATGATTGAGAAAAACGGTATATCATTTTTAAGAAAATTTAGATTTAGGGTTTACGTTGTTTTGGGGAAAAGTTAAGAATTTAGGGTTCATAATTGGTCAATTTCTGAAAATACTGAAAGAACAATTACAATAAATTTGAAGTATGATTAACAAAGGAGTTAGGGTTTATTTTGATTTTGAGTCGGAAGGAGAATTCAAGTTTAATTTTTAATAATAAATTAAGACTTATTTGGTTTTTCATTTTAACTTAAATTTTTTGGGTTATGTTTAATAAAAAGTATGCATTTTATTTTAGACTTAGACACATTCAATTGCACAAAAAGGAGAGTTCAAAAGGATGTCATTTGGCAAGAAGGGTCTATATTTAAGAGAAGCCTAAATCTATACTTTGAACGATGACAAGTAAATTATCCCCGTGGGGAACGTTTAATAAGTAGGTGCCTGTTTGGTCCCTTTTAAGGAACGCGCAATTGGGGGATATGAAAACTAATTGGGGGATATAAATTACTTTCCCCAACCCATAGTATCTGTTAAGGGGTGATTTTTTGTTATGAAAATACTAAAATACCCTTTGGTTAATTAAAAGACATTATGAAAATACTATTATACCCTTTCCCCTAAAACTTAAAATCTAACAACCAAAACATATCCCCCATTCTCTTAATAAGTTCCGGCACCCATCTAGGTTTAGGGTTTTGAATTATTTTTTTATTCATCTTCTTCATCGACGATTAATCGTCGATTCAAAAATTTCTTCGTCGATTACCCAATCTATCTATAATCATGCCTCCTCGAAAGAAACCCCCGCAATAAAAATCAAAATCGATTGTTTAACAAAAACAACAAGAAAGGATCAATCGGATTGCTCAAGATGAAGAAGAAGAAGAAGAAGAAGAGAAGAACTCGGACAATCAACCTCTCGTAAACATGGATTCTGTAAGAAGGTAAGTGATTTTGAACTAGTTTATAAGTGTTCGAATCGATTTAAGGCATTGGTTTTAGGTTAGAATCGCGAACCCTAACTCAAACAGTTGAGTTTCAGTGAGTTCCGGCATTGAAATTTGTATGAATACAATGTCGGTACTCAATAACGGCATTAAATTTAGGTTGAAGGCAATGCCGGTATATAGTTACGGCATTCATTTTAGTATGAATACTATGCTGGTATGGAGTTAATGAAACACCTGAAACTGAATGTTTTGTCCCGGCAATGATTTTTGGTTGAATACAATGCCGGTAGTCTGTCACAGCATTGATATAAACTTATTCGATGATGCAGTCAGCGCACTTTGAGTATACAAGAAACATTAGGAATTTGATATCCATACCGGCATAGAATTTAGGTTGAATACGATGCCAGTAGTGTGTTACGGCATGGATTTTAATTCTTACCCATGTGTCGGAAGTGGTCATTTGGTATCCAGGAACATCATTGGAATTACCTAAGACTAACGGCATTGCCTACAATTATTCGATAATGCCGGCATCTTGTCCCGGCACAGTTATTTTGTTAAATTACTATGCCGTTTATTGGTCTCGGCATTGTAGATATTCCTTGAATCCATACCGGTACTGATGATTCTATGCCATTTTTCAGTGTATCTATGCCGGCATCAAATATGAAAGTGAGTTGTCTTATATTTATTTCGTGTTTCTTTTAATATAGGGCTAAAGCAAAGGAATCTAACAAAACAAAAGATAAGGATGTTGTCCTTAAGAAAAGATAGAAGAATGATCTTGGTACTCCTCAGTCTCTGCCTCCTCGAGGGAAAGAACTTGGTCGCAACAAGCGTTTTGGGGCATCTACAAGAGGGAAAAATGGGAGAGTGGTGGCCGTGGTCGACTCGTAATCCGTGAACCTACTGGAACAGTTGAGCGCAATGAGCAAGATGAAGAGGAAAGTGAGGAGGAAGATAATGAGGTTGATCCAAGTCAATTAGCAACCCAAAGCAAAGTTTTAGAGGAAGATGGTGGGCCAAGTCAAAACCGACACAAGGCAAAGGCAAAGGCAAAGTTAAAGTTAAAGGTTCGCACCTTCCTCATACTGATGACATGATACCTGACCCTTATCGTGGTAGAATTTGGGGTGAAGCTGACGATCCGAGAATGCTATTTGGCTACAAGGACACGTGGGCTTGTACTATCTATCAAACCTATGTAAGAATTTTTTATCTTGTGCATATGTTTTGTTTCGTATTTATATAAAATCTCTTAATTCAATTGTCTCCTAATTGTAGGATCATAAGAAGGCTGTGCGTGTTTGCCGAAACCAAGCCGCGTCTCATTGGGATTTGTCTAAGGAATGTAAAGAGGTCCAAACATTAGTAAGGGATTCTGGTCTATATGCTTTGGTTGAAAATTATGTAAAGTGTGATTCTGTAACCGTCAATTGCTTCTTCGAAGGTATCATGATGCACTTCCCGTTTTGGGAGATGACCTTGATCCCTGATGATGCTCAGAACATTATAGGATTGAATGTTATCGGCAAATAAATTGTAGAAGGAGATAAGTGTCCGGACCTAGAATGGTTGAAGTTGCATGCTCTGACTAACAAGCTGTTTGGTTGGGACTACAAAGCTTCTGTGGAAAGCTTCTATGTGTCTAAGAATAGTAGGACAAAGACAATAAAGCTGATGATGCTTAAGAATACCTTTGAAAACACAAAGGAAATAAGTTTGAAGGATGGATGGGACACTTCCCAAATTCGTTATACAACCGCTGCGTACCTGTTATTCATCTTGGGCACTAAGGTATTACATGACGCTAGTGGCAACATGGTTAGTGCAAACCACCTTCAATACTTGAATCCGTTGGAAAAGGTCTTTACCTATTCTTGGGGCACCGTGGTAATGGCACATTTGATGACGGAGATGAGAAGGGCCTCCAAGGCTGTTACAAACCAATTTATCAGGAATTTCACTCTACTACAGGTAATTTTGTTTTTAAACTTATGTTCTTATGTATATTGTTCAAATGTACCCTTATCATGAACTTAGAAACAAAATTTAATGATTCTTATATGTATCATTCCACATTGGTATAGGTGTGGGCTTATGAACACTTCCCAACATTGTTCAAGGACTACCCCTTCTTTAAGATCATAGACCTTCCCGAACTCGAGGCGGCTAGAGCTAAGAGATACGAGTTCAACAATATTCCGAAGCCCGATAACAATCGTCGACTGACAAATATGAGATTGGCTCTGGACGCGATGACTACCAAAGAGGTTGTGTTCGACCCTAACAAGTAGGCTAGAGAAAACTGCCGTATTTTGAGGTTTCCTAACGTTGCATTTTACAATGGACCGTTGTTCCACCCTAAGGGATACGTTATGGCTAATCCTCGACGTGTGATGCGGAAACTTGGATATAAGCAATTACCTTATCCCGAGACAGCCTCTCTTGAAAGGTACGAAGTTGACCATTCTCAAAGCTTTTCAACTAAGTTGAAGTTGAAGGTAGAGTATGATCCAATTCCAGAACCAACACATTGAAGGGATAGGGAACCACGTCGTTTGGTAGATATTAATAACTGGGAGCTTGCATAAAATGGTGATGAAGCTCACCCAGAGTACATGTATTATTACCTAGAAGGGTCACATCCATTTGTCGTGCGCCCGGACACCGTCGAAGTTCTACCCCAGGAAAACCCTCCCGCTCCAACTCCTACAGAGGCACCACCTACGATGGCCCAACTTAATAAGACTGTTGGATTGCTAGTAAGTATTGTTAATTGCTTAGTCAATTAATGTATACATAATCTTATATTAGCATATATATACTAATTATGTGTTGGATGTATGAAACTAGCGACGTCGGCTTGGCAAGTTGAAGAAGATGTTTGGTTGCAAGTACGAGAAAGGAGAGGTGCTATCCCTTGAAAAAATGAAGGAAGTCGAGGAAAAGCTTGATAAAATGGAAGATCCAAGTGCAAAAGCTTTGTTCGGGTAAACGAGGAAGGTGGCCGTCCACAAGAAGGAAAAGACCAAGTGATGAACTCTTTAGTTGTGTTTCTTCATTTGGATGGTGGTTGTTACGTTTTGAACAATTCCGAACTTGTTCTTGGATTAACTCTTTAGTTGTTTTGGATTATGATACCTAGATTAAGAACATTTAAGCACAATTTAGTTGTTTGGTTTATGTTGAACATGTTTAGATTTCTAGTAAAATGTATTTCTTGTAAGTTTTATTCCCACCAAGGTGACGGCATTGAAATGTATAGGTTGCACAGATCCAGCACTGTTTCCAGCATAGAGTTTTTGATTATAATTCCATGCCACAACAGATACCGACATATAAAGGTTTTCTTACACCATGCCGGAAATTAGAGATGAATGTTTCAAGTTCCTGTATAGTTTTTGAACTGTGCCGGCATTGTAATATGTATAAATATCAATGCCGGAAATCTGTTTTTTTTTTAACTTGGCTAGTTTAGTAGAAACTCGGCATGGTAAATAAGATATCTTTATATGCCGGCTCTCTGAAAACCCTTCGGAAATTGAAACTACAGTGCCGGGATTGATCATAGATCTGTTACAAATGCTCTTTTTATTTCGTTCCTTGGTTAATCTATTACATTACATTTGAAACTTTAAATTAAAACATACCAAAAAACACGAAACTTTAAATTAAAACATACTAAAAATCATGGAATGAAGTAATTTTGGTTGAAGATGATCTCATAATCTATTTCCATCCCTTTTCAACAATTGAGGAACCTTTGAGCCTTTCGCGAATATCTTCGAAGACATTGTCTGGAATCTCGGTGTCAAGGAACATCTTCATTGGTTTATCTTCTCTTTCAACATATTCTTTTCCCTTCATATAACACCCATCACACCCATCAATAGGCTTGCATTGTCCCTTGTGGTTTTCTCTTGCTTCTGCTAGTGCAACAACTTTGTCAAACCATTGAAACTTTTCGCAGTTTGGGTGATTCAAACACCTTAGAAACTTTCTTCAATTATCTGCATCATCAGTTTTTGCAATCCAAAACCGGTGTGTCCCATCACAATTTATATGCTTCGAATAAATAAAAGGACAGTCCATGGCTAGATGAGAAGGTTACTTGCAAATTTGACAACTGCAATGATAACTCTGTAAGAGAAGATTATATTAGTGATACGTCTTAGTAAAGAAGATTTTAACTGTCCAATCCATCATCAGTAATGTTGAATCTACTTACTTTGCAGGTAGAGCTTGATGGTGGTTTGCAAATAGAGGTTGTTGATGAATCTCCCATCGCTTGTGAAGCTTGCTTGCTTGATCTATTTTTTGAGGCTTGATTTCTTGAGAGAAGGATTTATCTTATTTGGTGGGTGCTTTGTGTAAATTTTTCCAAAGGAATGGGGGGGTATTATATAGAATGAAGCACCAACGGTCTTATTTTCAAAAAACTAGCCCTTTTTGTTGTTGAAATTCACAGGTACCAGCATGGTCGCAGAAACATAATCACTGCCGGTAGTAAGCACCGGCGTTGTCCAAACAATGCCGGTATTAACTGCAAATTTGGCCCAATCTCTATAAAAAAAAAATGATACCGGCGTAGACCTTTAACGGTAATCTACACCGGATCCTGGTGCCGGCGTCTCGGTACATATTAACTTCAATGCCGGAACATGTGATTTCCAAAAAACTAGCCGTTGAGGTTTTTCTCTATATAAAGAGAGCTAATACTTGGACCCAATTGCCCAAAACTCATGTGTTCTTATATATATACTTTAGATTCTTAACTTATGAAACCCTAAACCCTATAATAGTCATCTATAAATAGCTTATTATAGAACCTACTCCCACATACAACAAATGGCATCGTTTAACTCCGAAGAAGATTTTAGAAATTATCCAAGCATGGTACGCCATAACTCGTCCTTTAACTACAGATAACAGTTCTCGGGATTCCATGTGGTTGAAGATTTTTAACAAATTTACCCACGATTATGGGAACCCGAAAGGAAGAACTGCTCAACAAATTGAGCAACATCACAACATCATCCTAGATGCGGTGGTTGAGTATTTAAAAATCAAACACCGGATTGCGCACGCTACCCATAATAGAATGTCCCCTCAACAACTCGTAATTATCTTTATGATTAATTCGACACAATTCACTCTTTTCAATTTTTATGTAACAAACTAAGTTTGTGTGCTGTTTTTGTAGCATGAAGCCGTGAAAGCGCGTTACTTACAGGAAAAGGGGGAAGCATTCATTTTTGATGAAAACGTGAACCACATGGTAACCAAAGTCACGGGGTACCACCAGCTGGGTGAATCGGAGACGAATTCTTCTTAAGAAGATTGATAGGTTTAGTGCTTTTTGGTTAGGTTTTTAGGGTAGTTTTTGGTAAGGTTTTGTGGGTAGATCTCTATGTAAACCCTCACGAGACTATAACTCGTCCACTTTGGTCACCAAGTGGTTTAAAGGCTTGATGCACGTGCTAAGTGCATCCGTGCTTCCTGCGACAAGGATTACATTTGAAATAAATTATAGTTCCGGCGTTTTATGTTAACATAATTCAATGCCGTTAAAATGCCGGCGTAGATCTTATATATAAGTCTATGCCGGGATAGAGTGTCAAAAATTTATGGTTTCTGTGGACAATAAACCTTATTCCGGCATTTCTTTTTAATACGCCTCCATGCCGGCATCTGTTGCCGGCAATCAATTTGACCATAATTTAGTGCCGGGATTTAACATTCAATGCCCAATGACTATTTTTTCAAACCATAAACCAGTAAAGGGAACTGCCGGCATAGAGTTTAGGTTACTGACAATGCCGGTATAATAAAGTGGAAAAAGAGCCATTGTGTACTCATCTATTTAAAGGAATGGATACACCCATTGCACTTGATACCTCTAAAAAAAAGTAAGCTCCAACACATATCTCCAATGTCGAATCCATCAACAACTACCGATTTCATCATTGCCAATGGAAAAAGAAAAACTTAAGAATAACAAACTATCCACTCCGATAGGAAATCCATTATCATCCACCACCAACTCAATTGCCATTATACAAGAAAAACTTAGAAGGAAGGAAGAAACCACCAAGTCAATTTCCGCAATGGAAGAAGAGATACTTAAAAGGAAAAGAGAAAAAGAAGAGGCGGCAAAAGAAGAAAAATATCACAAAGAAACCAAGGAAATATACGAACATGTAAAACAAGCGAAGATAGAAGTGGATGTTGAGGAAGAAACCGAATGGATTAAAAATTTCTACATAGTATCAGATTTACCGGAAGATCACCGCCCTTTGGATCTTTTTTGGGGTCTTGTTAGCAGTGGTCCTTATATGCCGAAGTTTGATGACGGTAAGTGCAAGAAACGTAAAATGGATTACGGGAATGAGTTTGTAGCGAATCGAACAACTGGCCTCATAAAATTATGTCGCAAATACAACGAGTTTCTCGCAAGATACATAGGGAATAGGTATCAAGCTCAAGACTCATATACCAAGTGGAGAAAAGAGCCTTTTAGGCATTTCGAAGCCGGTTTGTTTATTGAATCTCGTTCCAAGAAATGATGTTAGTTGCAATTAGCTTGAGATGCGTAACGTTTTTAAGTGGTTAATGTTTTTAAGTTTATTTCCTTAAGATTAATATGAAGGCCAGTTTGGGTCAGTTTGCTTGCTTAAACCTTTGGACTCAATTTAAACTCATCATCAGATTGTCGACATCGAATAATAACCAAGGACAATTCCGGCATAGTTGCCGGCATTGATGGTGATAAACATACAATACCGGTATCCTGGACTCAATTAAAACTTATTGTCAGAATGCTGGCATTGTATTGTGCCATCTTTCATGCCGGCATTCTGACGGTTACAAACTCAAGTTATATGGCAGTTACAAACTCCTTAATTCCACTTATGTGACGGTTACAAACTCCTTTATCCTACTTATGTGACGGTTACAAATTCCTTAATACCATTTATGCGTCGGTTACAAACTCCTTAATTCTATTTAAGTGACGGTTATAGGAAGGAAAGTATTTAATCTTTCTTTGTATTCAATCTTTCTTTGTATTCAATCTCCCTTTTTGTTTCATCTTCTATACCAAAGACAATGGGTCGTCGCAAACCCAAACCCAAACCCAATCCTGAAGACTCTGTTGATGATGGTGGTAAATCGAAATCAAAAGCGCAACAAGTGCCTGAAGAGTCTGTTGGTAAGGAGGAAATAAAAAATTTGATGCGGTAAGTGATGTCTATGTTGAATTGAAGTATTTTTAGGGTTTATCCCATACTAGAAAACACAAATTGAAACTTGCTTGATTAGTCTTTCTACTACACTAAAATAATTTTTTTAAATTGCAATTTAGTCAATTGAAATTATGTTTGTTTCGCGGTAGAATTCAATTTGAAAAACATGCCGGATTATATGTCTTGTATCTCTCTTTTATTGCATGAACCTGCCGGCATATACATTTAATTGCATACTATGTTGGTTTTTTGTACCGGTTTTTTATATTTAATCAATGCCATGCCGACTTTATTTGCTTCTTCTGTTAAAAACTCTGTACAAAATTACCCTACTTCCGGCATAGGATATCTTTTTTTTTTAATGCCGGCAATGTCTATATGTTTACTAACTATGCCGGTTTTAATTCCCTTAATTTGTTAATTCTCTGTGTAAAATTCAAGAAAACCGGCATTGAATTTTAATCATTTAGTACGCCGGCACATATGCCGGCACTGATTGTATGTTTAATACACATGCCGACTTCCTGTTTATAACTCAGTTTACATATTGGGACGTAGGTCTAGAGCAGCACAAATGAAGAAAGGAAAGGGAAAGGCTGTTGAAGAAGTAAAACCTAAGTCTTCTCGGCCTCGACGTAGTCGTTCTGATCCGGATCGTGCTAAGTTCATCATTTGGGAGCGTATGGGGGGACACAAGCAGTGATGATGATGATGATGATGAGTGGCAAAAATTTCCTAAACCGGACCGAGCAGGTGGCTCATCCTCACAAGAAGGTGGCTTAGGACAACCTGATGTCGGAGATGAAGCCCCTAAGAAAAAGGAAAAGAAACCCCCAGCCCACCTTACTAAAAGATATGACATGATTCCATATCGCGATGATGGAAAACAGTGGGGTCAACCGATAAACCCGCAACTCTTATTTGGTCTTTAACACAAGAAGCCAAGGACCGAGTGATCGTGTGTTTCTTCTATAGTATTAGTTTGGTCTTGAACAATCTAGTGTTGGTTTATGTTTGTTTGTGTGTCTTAAACAATGTGTTTGTTTGTGTGTCTTGCTATACTCTTTGCTTGATTTGGTTTATGTTTGATTTGTTTTCGGTTTGGAACCTCTTAACTTTGGAGTTTGTTTTTTTATTCAATCTAGTGTTGTTATTTGATTTATTATGTTGATAAACCCGTGTCAAATTACCTCTTTTATAGAGTTTGAATGTGCCAAGATCACATAAATTTATAAGTTTTTCTTAAGTACTGGCTTGGTCGAAAAGTGTAAAATCAATGTCGGCATTCGGAATTTTCAAAATCACAAAAATTACAGAGTTTCGGCATTGAAGGTTTTTTTGGCTACCATGCCGGTAGTCTGCAATTTCCAGGTGCAAATTTTTTTTGTCAGAATACCGGCACTGTTTTTAGTTTAATTTTAATGCCGACATATTTACTAATTTCTATGGATATTTTTATGAATTTCCGGCACTGTTTGAAAAGTTAAGTTCTACGCCGGCACAGATGTTCCGGCATTGTAATGATGAAACATAATCATGCCGGCATTGGCATCAAAATATGATTTTATGTTTACAATTCACACTTCCAAAAAATCAAAATGTTGCCTATTAGTGAACCACATATATCCAAATTACTCATTGTCGCTTCCACACGTATGAAGTTGCATCTTCTCTTGGAGAGGTTTTATTGATAAGGCCAACGCATCCCAAAGTTGGTGATTCTCCCCATACAATGCCATTCATTCCTTCAAGAGATTGGGATCTATATCCTTGTTTTTCGTCATCCTACAAACTGGTGGCAATGGACAATTTTCCTTGATTTTTAGAATAATGAAATGATTACCGTTCACGAACGCCAAAAAAACTCTTCTCTTCTTAAGAGATCCTTCGCATTTTTGCCACTTTGGTGTAAATGTTGCTTGTACGGTGGGGGTAAAATAATGAACAACACAATTAAATGTATCCTCCACTAGATGCCCACAAAGTGGCATTCTCATCCAATATTAAGTTGGAAGGAACTTCATCTCCTGCTAGAGCCCTAACACTTGAGCATACATATTATCAAACCCTTCATCATGACCAAGTATTTGCTCATAAAAGCTCTTCTTTTTCATAAGTTGTTCGGCCATCCTCTTTCTAGCGTATCGGCATGGTGTCATCCCTTTACTAACCGCCGTATCAAAGATTCGTAATTGTTCGGCCACGGCATGATACTCACAATTTCCATCTCCATCGACATCACCCGTATATACAATATACTCGCGAATAACCTCAGGAAGTTGATCTACATAAGACTCTATTTTGGTATGGTAACTTCTAGTGGTCCTACCTGATTTCAGATCTTTATACATCTTCATATTTCCCTTTTCAGCTTAACTATATCAAATCCATCCTCTACAATCTCTACACTTCCAATGTCTTCAGTATGTGATGGGAGTCCGTACTTCCTTGGCCTACCCCTTAGCTTTGGAACCGAAACTACATTAACAAAGGTCGTGCCTACGGAGTTGTCACCATCATGTTGTTGTTGAATAGATATAGGTCGCTTACCTTTGCTATCACTTATTTTTGGTGTGGCTTCAGAATTTTCACCTTGATGTAGTTAACTTGATGTAGGTTCCTTATTTGGCCTTCCCTTTTTTTTTGGCACCGCCGCCTCGTCACCTTGTTTTTCTTTGTCACTTGATGTTGGTACCTTTCGCGGCCTACCCCTTTTCTTTGGAACCCCCGCTACATCGACTATGGGTGTGGCTTCAGAATGCTCACCTTGTTGTTCTTTGTCGCTTGATGTTGGTACCTTTGGAGGCCTACCCCTTTTCTTTGGAACCACCACTACATCGACTATGGGTGTGGCTTCGGAATGATCACCTTGTTGTTATTATTCAATTGATGTGGGTACCGTCTTCGGCCTACCCCTTTTCTTTGTTACTTCCGCTACATCGAATATGGGTGTGGCTTCGGAATCCGCCGTTTGTTGTTGAATTGATAGCGGTTCCTTTCTCGGCCTACCCCTTTTGTTTGCAATCGGCGCTTCCGTGAACCTTGCTTCTGAAATCTCACAAGCGGTTGGATCTTGTTTCTTACTTGCCTCGAGTTCACATTCATGTTGACTCATTTCTTTTAATTCTTTCCTTTGTTTTCTCCTTGCCGTTTTGGTTTGTGGTCTTCCGAAAGGATCTCCCTTTGTTGGCTCTTCACTTTGTGCGATCCATGAGAGAGTAATTAGCCTTAGTTGGCTCAACAAAACTTGCCGGCTAACCGAGTTTCCACATGAGTAAGCTTCGAAGAATTCCTTTGCTTCGTTAGTTTCCCATGGTGATTGTCCGGGAGCTTCCGTAGGGGGAGGGGTGAAAGATAGTTGCTTCCAAAACGGATCAATAACCTCAATAGGTATTACTTATTTATACTTCACAAGCATATGACGACACGAAATCCCCAATGAAGACATGTTGGGACAAATACACACATCACCCGGTTTTCCGTAGTTTATCTCCTTTTGCATTTCTATCATCATATGTTTTATTGCCCAATGAGAGACGTTGAAATCTATTCCTTGGAGCAACTTACCATATTGAATAAATGAAGTCATCCTTTCCATTGAGCTTTTCTCAAAAGCCTGCTTGATCCTATCGATATCACTCTTAAAGTATTGCTCCATTGCCTCAGTGACCGTAACCACGTTTCCTTGGTTAGAATCGATGATACCTTTAAATCTCCCATGAACGGACTCCTCTATACTAGTTGCTTCATTACCGTAGGGTCGATATCGGTTTGTCCATGCACGCACAAATTTTTCCTTGAACTTATCCAACCATTGATTCCAACAATACGAGACGGCAGTGGGATAAACTTCGTTCCAATCGGTAATAAACTTGTCCAATCTCTTTTCGTACATATCCTCGGTAAGAGATCAATAAACTTTCTCCCAATCTGTTAGAAATTCCAACCATTTTTTATGATTTTCTTTATGTTCTTTGTCCACTCGCTCTTTGATCTTGCCTCTTTCATCTTCTTCTTCTTCGGGTGACAGTTTGTTGTTGCGAACGTTTCCTCTAGTTGAACAATCATTTTCTTCTTAATATCCGCCTTAGTGGGTTCAAACAAGGCATGACAAGCATTTATCACATTTTGACGTATATGATATGTACATAGGAAATTTTGTGCATCCGGGAATACGTCGGATATTGCATTCATTAATGCGTCATCTTGTTCGGTTATGATGACCCTCGGAAGATGATTTTCCCGGAAGAATAATTTCAATTGTCGTAATGCCCAAATATAATTATAATCCCTCTCGTTTTCCATTAAACACTAAGCCAATGTGAATGATACCTTGTCCAATGTTTGCCCCACGATGTTGAACAACAGCATGTTGTATTTGTTTGTCTTGTAGGTGCAATCCATCAAAAGAACACCACAACATGTATTAGCCAATTTTGCAAGCAAAGGATGCGAAATGAATATTTGAAGGGGCTTGTTGTCCGGCCCTCTTTTAATGATACGCATGTAGTTGTGATCCCAAACAATCTTATCAAATTCTTGCATAACTTTCCTCCCTTCCCATTCCACCCTTCTAATCGTTGCTGTACGCTATAAATTGTACTTAGAGAAGACATGTTCGTCCGATCCTTTTCCTTGAAGCCTCTGAGAATTTGTCTTGATTTTAAACATGCTTTGGTCAATCTCTTTACATCCTCCATTTCATGAGGTTTTATCTTCGCAACTAGGGAGTGACCAACAAAATCTTCCGTATCCGGGTGGTTATCACAGCCGAACCACACCGTACAATCCCATTCCTTGACATTGTCTTTTAAATGGAATACAAGCTTAAATGGGCAATTATCCTTCCTCGTACGAGTCTTGTATACCTTATTGGTCTTCTTTGGATAAACATAACCCTTTCTCTTGTGGATATTATTCTCCTTGTATACCCCACTTTTCTCGCAAGCCATCTCAAAACGAGTCTTTGAACCTTGGGTATTCCTCACCAACATACTCATATGCTTAAGATCCGTCTCTTTAGCCCAAGCAATTGCTTCCATTGGAGATTTTATTCCCTACATAAGGACAACAATGGGAGATTATAAGGTTCATTACAACCAATCCATTAGTAAAGTTCAATATACTAGGTGAAAAACATTCTTTGGTAACATACCGGAGGTATTTTATAGTGTTCCGACGTATCCCGACCAAGCGGTCTTGCATTTGTTGGATCAATATATGTCACAACCTAAGGATCAAATGAAAAGAAAATAAATTAGATCCAAATTTTTTTAAAATACCATGCCGGACTGCAGTTCCGGCATGCTCGACCAAGGTTTCGGCATGGTCGAACTGAACCGAACTGAAGATCAAATTTGAAGCTCTTTCCGGCATACAACTTTCATATGAAATCAATGCTGGAAATTTAGGTGCCGGCAAGTTCATTATCTATGGTTCCAAGCCGGTACATAGTTCCGGCGTAGCCCATAATTAAAATACCATGTCGGTATTTAGTTTTGGAAAACTAATTGGTTCCTGTATGATTTTTTTAGGTACCGGCATGGTAACGTTAGAATTAAACCATGCCGGTAAAGCTGTTGGCATTCATGTTATGTGTGGTTCCAGGCCGGTACATAGTTCCGGCGTAGTAGATAATTAATATACCATGCCGGTATTTAGCTTTGGAAGACACTTCTTCCTGTATGTTTTTCATACAGTACCGGCTGGTAACCTTAGAATTAAACCATGCCGGTAGCATATTCCGTAGAATGTTCCATGGTAGGTAAAAAGTAACTTTTGTACCGGCATAGTTGTTTGGTTAAATACAATGCCAGATTGAATTTCAAAATGGGGGATATAGGGCTGCCGGCATGGCCGTAGTATGAATACTATGCTGGTATGGCTGCTGCCGGCATTGTATTCATAACACCTCCATGCCGGCACTGAGCTTTTTCAGATGCAAAAATGGTGGATACAAAGAAAAAAAAAAATCAAATTTTCAACCTTTTAGCAGCTTTACCTGTGTATTGGGGATGCTTGTATGTCATGCAAGTTTACTTTCTTGTGTAAGTTCTTCAAAAAACTCTCCATGCTCGTAAAAGTCATCATTCAAAGGGTGTTGGTTCCACAAAAACTTGCAATTGTGAGTTGTTGTCATTAGCAGAAGATTGAGGACACTAGTGGAAAATGGCCTATCTGAGACACAATGAAATGACATAAAAGGGAATGTCGCGATTTACCTACTTACCTAAAGTGTTGTTGACTAAGGTCAAAATGTCGTTGTATTTGGACTTTTGTTGACCTAGACAACGATACTTTGTTATAGTGACCTTGACTAAAGTCAACATGTCGTTGGTTTAGGACTTTTGTTGACTTAGACAACGTCACTCACTTAATATGGTTTCTTTGGTAGGATATTCCATCTGTACGGTCAGGATTTGCTCTGAAAATTGATAAACAGCTGGATCAAAATATCACCTCTACCTTATCTATCCTCAAAGCAGAGAGAGAAATCATATTATTCTCCGCCTCTCTCTCTTTAGTCTCTCATTTTCTCTCTCACCTTCACAGATGAAGCGAACTTCATCCCGCCATTTCCCGAAGCTAAACCTAAACCAGATCTGCAACTTCATTTCTCATCCATGGAATCAACAAATTTAGAACAATGAAACTCACTTCAGCCACCGCTACTCACCAGCAAAACTTACTTTCCTCTAGTTTCTTACCCTAAATCTAGTTTCTCACTTCTCAGAAACTCAGACTCTCTTCCCTATCCACTCACTCCATCCGCCACCACCACCTCCATCACCACGACCTTCTTTCTTTCTCACAGTGATGCATGTCACCAATAATTGAAGAATCAATTGACTTGCTTCTCTTAAAAACTTATGAAAAATCATTAGTGATGTAGATCGACGCTTCACTAATTAGCAAGGTAAATTTAATGATTCGTTTTGAGTTTAGTTGTTTTGGGTTCAGATTTAATTGAAAAAATAACCGATTTAGTTTTTTCATAGAATCAATTTTGTGGGTTTTCATTAGAATGAAACCTAGGTTCCTATAATTAGGGGATTTTAAAATTGGGGGTTTATAGTGGTAACAAATGAATGATTCTTCATTTCTTACATATTTTTATGTTTGGATTATTAGTATTTTGAGATCTGTTTTTTGATTTTTCCGATTTTCTGTGGTTTAGCGTTGAACCAGGGACAACTTTTCAGTGTTAAATTGCGCCCTAACAGTTGCAGTCCAGTGTTTTCCGACTATCTTCTTTCCTTTTTATGGTTATTTTGTTGCATTCTCATGAAATGTTGTGGTCTGGCAGAACGGACTTGATACCAAAATTGAGAGATCAAGGAAACAAATCAAGGAAAGGAAGAACAGGGCCAAGAAGATTCGTGGAGTTAAAAAGGTCGTTTTTTAATCTGACTGCATATTCTTAAACTTCAATAGTTACTTGCTCCTTTCTTCTCCTCTTGCACAGCCTGTTTCTCCCTTTTTTTAATTGTTCCTACAAACTCTGGCTGATTTTTTTTTTGATGTGCAACTCCTTTACAGACCAAGGATGGGGATGCTGCCAAGAAGAAGTGAGGTGTTAGAAACGGAATGTGGTTTCTCCTATTTAGTAATGGTTACTTTGGCCTTTTAGATTCATTCTCGTTAGGAGTATTATCTAGTAAGGTGTTACATTTCCTGTTACATTTACTTAGATTCTGAGTTAAAAAATGAGGGTGATAGATGTTGAATTGAAGTATTCGTGACTTATTTCCGTCTTATAAATGAGTGGTTTCTTTATTCCTTGCAATGAAAATTTGGATCATAGAAAGTGAAGCAGCAGCATTAGGTTGGGAAACTGGTTCATGTGTGCCTGATTTGCCTTCCTAAATACAAATGTTTGACGATATAGCTAGTGATTATTTATTAAGTTGAAGAAGGTGTGCCCTTGATAGAGAAAAATATGGTTGGCAAGGCCTATGTTATGATATATTTTCAAAGTCATGCATGTTGTTTGTTTAGTAGATTCCCATAATATATCAGATGTCTTGACTTTTTCTCCTGAAAAATCACATATTAATGAACAAAATTGATTAGATGCATGAGCACACTTTGCCTTAGCAGGTGCAGCTGTTCAGTTTTGTCTAGTTTTTTGACAGGCAAAAGACGCCGACGTCGACGAATGTCAAATCAGTGTTATAGTGTGCTATGAACCATCTTGTTTATATAAAGATTGTGTAGAGAAAAATTAAAACATATGGTAGAGATGATAGTGTGTTTTTTAAAAAAAATTGTCACTGTTGTCACTGTTTGCTGCGTTTTGTCTGTTAGCTTGAGTTTTTGAGGTAGTGGTATATGGACATTTAGGGTGACTTTATGCTTGAGACTGAAGTACTATAGCCAAAAAAATTAATACTCTTGGTTGATGAATCAATAGAGATTCTAAGTTATTGTTGTGCATTTTATGCTTTTGTAATGTACTTGCTTTTGCTTGATGGTATTTTGGAATCAAGAATTAGGCACAGTTTCTTATCATGTTTGGACACCAATAAAGATACTCTTTAGTTCGTGTTTACGTTCTCTCCTGCTAGTGATTATAGTTTTAGAAATGTCATGATGCCCTTGATAGATAGAGACATATTACTATCAAGACTTATGTTATTATCTATTTTTGTCCAAAAGATACCTGTAATAGTTCAGATGTCCTCACTTTTTCTCCTGAAAGTCGTATATTACTGAACTAAGTTTGATTAGTTTGTACTAATTTTTGTATAATATTAAATCCAAAAGATAAGTTTGGTTTTTTGTCAATGTGGTTCAGAAGAAATTGTGTTTTTACTATTTTTCTGTTTGTGCAGCACACTTGGTGGTACTAATGGGTGCCGAGAGTTCATTACAGGGGAAACCAAGGAGACTTCTATTTTCTTTTTTTCCAGGTTATGGATATGTTGGGTCCAAGTCTGTGGGAGATCTCTGAAATAGCAACTCTCATACGTAAGTTTCTGTTAGGAATTATAATAAGTTCAAAAGGTGTGATGATCCGATGATTCGTTATCAGTTATAAAGATACACTTTGCGTTGCCTATTTCATAGAAATTATATGATTTATAGGGTTTTGCTAAAGCTTGCTCTAGTATGAGCAATCTACCAACTGATGCCTTCAATAAAGGATGGGAACCAATAGATAGATACTTCGTGTTTAGGTACATTTTTTTACCTACTGGATTCTTCCTTAGTTTCATTGCTTTCGTTAATCTCAAATTCTATTAATGCATCAGTCATTGTCAAATGCATCATTCAGTTCATTACTCAAGTTCATGGCCTCATAGTCTTATCCTCCTACTTTACTCTTGCTTGCAGTATTAAGGGACCCTGGAATGGAAGAACTTAAAATTAATTGGAATAGAGGTTTGTTATTGGAAATAACCATTTTACAAGGTACGAATACAACTAAGTCAATATCCTGGTTTCATTTATATTAATAGAACTCCTAAGTTCAATGCATCCACTTTGATTTTAACTGGTGTATGACCTTTTTCTCTTTCTCTTTTTTGTATTGTTACAGATGAAATTGGCTCTTTGTCACCGATGAAATTGGTTCTTAACACTTGGAAACAACCACTTTTCAAGGTATCAATACGAGTTCCCATTTGTTTGTTTTACTTATTCACTCCTTAGTATGTAACGTCATAGTAAGTTTACTCTTCATGCATGCCCCAATCCTGGTAACACATAACTAGTACATCCTAATAATGGTCCATGAGAAGTTATTTGATAATTCTAACTAAAAGTTACTAATATTTGTCGTCCCTTGGGTTTTCATATTTGCAAATATTGATAACAGTGGCATGTATACTAGTTTGTAACCTTTATGTTGAAACCAGTCTGCATAAGCCTCCTCACGCGCACTCTATGGTAGTGATAATACATCAACAGCATATCATACCAACGAGTCTGCTGAGTGGGTATGCAAATGTTGATAATTTAGCTGATGTTGCTAGTATTCAATCCCTGGGTTATGTGCAAATATTAGTACCATCGACAGAATATTGTGGCCTCCTTCTCCTTTTGAATTTGAAAGGTGTCTATTTTTGTTTCTGTAACGGTTTTGCTTTCATTCTCTTGCACATATTTATTGTCAGACATGCTCATATTTCTGCATTTTTCCTATATATGAGTTCGAGGGAACATATTAGGATTTGTATATCTGTTATATAAGGGGAAAGCTTTGAGTTTAATGCTTGTTGTTTGTTTTTCTGAAATGATGCGGACTTTGGGACAAAAAGTTGATATAGTTGTGTCTTTTGTTCAAGTTGAGGTAAGACCAATGATGCAATCTCTTTTTTTATGGCATTTAGATGTACATGTCGACCATTTGGCATCTTATCTGTCTCTAGCTTGTTGCATTTCTTATTTTGAGGCTCTAAATGTTTATTTTCAGTTTCTGAATTAAATATATGCAGTGGTTGATGTTGAAATCTTATTTTAGTTGCAGGTGCACCATTCACAAGTGCGTGGCATAGTTCATCATCAGATGTTCATTATTTTGATTGTGTAATCTTGTCTTTAAGAAACTTAAACTTATTAGTTAGGACTTGAATTCTTTTTTTGTATGATTTTGAACTAAATTTGTGAATACTATATAATATAATGGAATTGTCATTTTGCATGGATAAATCAGGTTTTATTGTTTGAATTCCATTTCAATTTGAATTTTAGTGTAATTCAGCCAAGTCAGGATGACTGCAATCAGTCAGCCATATCTGATTCGTTTTTTTTTATTATTTAAAAAATTAAATCTACGACGTTATTTAGTTTGCGTACCTAGAGAAAATTCAAAAGCATCGTAAATAAAAGTCAACTTGAAAGTGTCGTTCCATAAAAAGACACTAAATCTATGGCGCTTTCAACTGCAATATCAAAGTGTATAACTCGCCTATACGACACTTTCCAGCTATCTTAAAACGGCTTTTTTCCACTAGTGGGATACGATCCTTGTTGTAGTTGAGCTAAAGATTTAGCGGTAGCAATTCTCTCTTCACAATCATCCTCAATTTCCCCCCAAAAAGGTTCCCTCTCAAATATTTTTTCCCTCCTTCTACTCTCACCTCACTCACCCAAATACAAATAAAAACACGCACTAATCTTTTATCAAATAATCTTATGATTTTCTTAATTATAATTAAGCACTAATCCTGATTAGTGAGGGGTAGATTAGGTATTACGTAAAATACTTAGATAAGGGGTGACCCTTGATGTAATTTTAGATAGTGGTAAGAATGAGTTCGTAAGACTTGTGAAAGCAATTGAATTGAGATTTATTTAAACTAAAAGTAGAGAAAATTTTAATCCAACTTTGTTTTTTTTTTAGAGTGAAAATAACCAAGACACTAGATTCCACTATTACACATGAATAAATGATGATAAAAATTCCAAAACTCTAATTATTTTTAAAATCTCTTTTTCTTAATTCACAAATTATCAAGCATATTCTCAAACATTAATTGTATCCCTTAAGCATATATTATCTAACCAAATCATAACCTATCTAATTGAATCACAACTAATTAGGAAAAATTATGCAAACAATTAAAATTCTACAAAGTAGTGATTGAGTGAATTATAAAATACAAATTAGAGAAAAATAGA
>JAJJMB010009474.1:289683-343281 GCA_023531105.1 Papaver atlanticum | reverse complement strand
AAACCTGTAGCACAAAGAAATATACCCAAAGAAACGTAAAATAGAACAAAGAGAAAATAATAAAAATCTAAAAAAAAAAAAAAATATCTAAAAACTCTAACTTAAAAACAAGTCCGCGTCGGCGGCGCCAAAAATTGATGTAATTTTAGATAGTGGTAAGAATGAGTTCGTAAGACTTGTGAAAGCAATTTAATTTAGATTTATTTAAACTAAAAGTAGAGAAAATTTTAATCCAACTTTGTTTTTTTTTTAGAGTGAAAATAACCAAGACACTAGATTCCAATATTACACATGAATAAATGATGATAAAAATTCCAAAACTCTAATTATTTTTAAAATCTCTTTTTCTTAATTCACAAATTATCAAGCATATTCTCAAACATTAATTGTATCCCTTAAGCATTGATTATCTAACCAAAGCATAACCTATCTAATTCAATCACAACTAATTAGGAAAAATTATGCAAATAATTAAAATTCTACGAAGTAGTGATTGAGTGAATTATAAAATACAAATTAGAGAAAAATAGAATGGTTACCAATTATTCATGCATAAATAGCTTCCTCTGTGCCTTGATTATGCGAGAATTAGCTCATCATTATCATGGAAAAATGCTCAAAATTCATCTTTATTAATGCTCAAAAAATGGTTCACAAATGATGAAATGGGAGAAAAATGAATAAAATCGGGATCTGTAACACTTATATTTGTTACAAAAACAATTGTTACAGAAAACGATAAAGGAATAACGTCGCTGGAACTGTTGAAGAACGACGGTCTTTAAGGGTCTTATGTTCTTCGTACCTTCTTCACCAGCAGAAAAATGGTTTTTTTTCTGTAACTTTTTTTTCGATTTTTTATACTCTAAACGTCTCCCTATTCTCCCCCTCAACTCTCTATCCCACAGTGAGACCCCAATCAACCTATTTATATCAATCAACACGTAAAAATCTCGCTAATAAATCCAAAATATTTTCTTTTACTCGGGGATGATATTTACGTGATTCTTCCCCTGTTTATCTCCTCCACGCATCTGTTTGATCTCCACACACTTCTTGCACGCTGAAAATATGTTAAACTCGCTCTAATCTCCACGAAATCTTCCACAAAATCTTCTCAACACGTGATATTCTCGTTTCTCCCTGTTTTCTTCTTGCGGATTACTCAGCCAAATTCGGTCGAACCTAAAGCCCAAAACATGTTTATTAGGTCATATCACAACTACCCATAAGAAATCAGCCCTTTAGTCTCTTCATAACATCATCAAAAATCGATCGAACCAACTGCCAGTGAAGAAAATAAATTTCCCGCCAAAATCCATTTTCAAATGATGAAGGTGAAGTGCCCTGAATCCAAAACTCGAGTGCCTTTAGCAGCTCAGCTGCCTTAGGGGTGCCCTTATCCATTTTTAGGGTTCCTTTAGTAATTTTGGTGGGTGCCTTTAACATTTTTTCTGGGGTTTTTCCAACACTTTTTCGGGGTTCTTCCGATGTATTTCTGGGGTGCTTCCGGTGCATTTCTGGGGTTCCTTTAGTACTCTATCCTGGGGTGTAAAACACTACTTTACGAGCCAATTTCGTCGCAAGAGCTTATTTCTCTAAAAATACCTACAAAGACATAAAACACCATAATAAGTACAAAAATGGGTACTAATAATATATACAATAGAGATGAAAATAGACACATAAATGCGTCTATCAACCCTGAATTGATATTTGGATTCAAGTTTTGTCCATTCCCTCTATCCCCAATTAGTTTGAGTATCCCCCATCGCGCGTTCCTTTTAAGGGGCATTTTATGTCCTCTAAATTCGGCAAAAGATTTCTTTTTTGGGTCTGGGAAAAGCAAAATGCGGTTACTTTCTAATTATTACCATAGCGTATTCAAAGTTAATTAAATTTAAGATGATAAGAGTTATTTTAGGATTTTTCTTTTGTCAAAGAAAACAACTGGATTAATCTTATATTAAACTATAACTTAGATTACACTATAAAATTGTTACTCGTGCTAGTATGATTTATATGACCATTTAGCTTAATGTAACCGGAGAATAATTGGATAACAACCCTCCTTTCATCCTCTAACCTCTTGTTTATGTCAATGAATTACTTTCTTCCTAAATAAAATTAAAATTAAAATTAAAATCCCAGAGGGATACGATTGTTGGTGAATATATCCTTCTTCCTTGGGTAGGGTCGATCACGAGTCTTGCAGGACCCATGAGAATTTAATCATAAGGCTTTTTAGTAACATTGCTAATTTCTTTATCTGGTAATTATTAATATTCTTAATAATTAGAATATACAATCCAATCAATGTTAGTGTAATCATAATTGGGAAAAATGGTATATCATTTTAAAGACAATTAAGAATTAGGGTTTACGTTGTTTTGGGGAAAAAGTAAGAATTTAGGGTTCATAATTGGTTAATTTGTGATAATACTGAAAGAACAATTACAATAAATTTGAAGTATGATTAACGAAGGGGTTGAGGTTTATTTTGATTTTGAGTGAGAAGGAGAATTCAAGTTTAATTTTTAATAATAAATTAAGACTTGTTTGGTTTTTCATTTTAACTTAATTTTTTTGGGTTATGTTTAATAAAAACGTAAATCTATGCATTTTATTTTAGACTTAGACACATTCAATTGCACAAAAAGGAGAGTTCGAAAGGATGTCATTTGGCACAAAGGGTCTATATTTAAGAGAAGCCTAAATCTATACTTTGAACGATGACAAGTAAATTATCCCTATGGGGAACGTTTAATAAGTAGGTGCATGTTTAGTCCTTTTAAGGGGCATTTTATGTCCTCTAAATTTGGCAAAAGATTTTATTTTTGGGTCAGGGAAAAAAAAATGTGGTTACTTTCTAATCATTACCATAGCGTATTCAAAGTTAAATTTAAGACGATAGGAGTTATTTTTGGATTTTTCTTTTGTCAAAGAAAACAAATGGATTAATCTTAGATTAAACTATAACTTAGATTACACTATAAAATTGTTTCTCATGTTATTATGATCTATATGACCATTTAGCTTAATGTAACCGGAGAATAATTGGATAAAAACCCTCCTTTCGTCATTTAAACTCTTGTTTATGTCAATGAATCACTTTCTTCCTAAATTAAGTAAAAAATAAACTTAAAATCCCGGAGGGATACGATTGTTGGTGAATATATCTTTCGCCCTTGGGTAGGGTCGGTCAAGAGTCTTATAGGACCCATGAGAATTTAATCATAAGGCTTTTTACATTATTCATTTCTTTTTCCGGTAATATTTAAAGTTGATATAACTGGCCCCACTTGTCCGCTGTAAGATCAATAGTAATCATAACTTTTCAAAGCCCATGTTAAAAAAGAACGCGCGATTGGGGATATTGAAACTAATTAGGGGATATAAATTACTTCCCCCAACCCATAGTGTCTGCTAAGGGGTGATTTTTTGGTATGAAAATACTAAAATACCCTCTGGTTAATTAAAAAACATTATGAAAAGACTATACTACCCTTTTCCCTAAAACTTAAAATCTAAAAACCAGACCATTTATCCCCCATTTACACCATCAAGTCCGACACACTCGGTTAGGGTTAGGTTTCAATTTTTTTTTCCTTCTTCTTCTTCATCGTTCTTCATCCGTTCTTTATCGACAATTCAAAAATTTCTTCGTCGATTAACCTACCCGAATCATAACCATGCCTCATAGAAAGAAATCAGATGCCCAATCGAAGTCAAAATCGATTGCTCAACAAAAATTAGAACAAAGGCTTGCTTTGATTGCTCAAGAGCAAGAAGAAGAAGAAGAAGCGAACTCGGACAATCAACTTCTCGTAAACATGGCTTCTGTGAGAAGGTAAGTGATTTTGAACTAGTTTATAAGTGTTTGAATCGATTTACAACAGTGGGTTTAGATTAGAATCGCGAACCCTAACTCACACAGTTGAATTTCAGTGAGTTCCGGCATTGAAATTTGTATGAATACAATGCTGGTACTTAATAACGGCATTGAATTTAGGTTGAAGACAATGCTGGTAGATAGTTACGGCATTGATTTTAGTATGAATGCTATGCCGGTATAGAGTTACTGAAACACCTGAAACTGAATGTTTTGTCCTGGCATTGATATTAGGTTGAATACAATGCCGGTAGTGTGTATCGACATTGGTTTACATAAATTCGAGTATGCCGGTAGTGATCTTTTGGTATCCAGGAAACAACTAGAAATTGTTATCAGTACAAGCATTGAATTTAGGTTGCCTTGTGTGCCGGTACCTAATTACGGCATGGAGTTGAATTTTTTCGTCCGTGTCGGTAGTGCTCTTTTGGTATCCAGGAACAACCTAGGAATTACTGGCATTGTCTATAGTTATTGTTCACTGCCGGAATGGTGTACCGGCATTCTGTTTTTACCAAATTACTATGCCGTTTTTTTTTATCCCGGAATGGTTTGTTTTTCGTAAATCTATGCCGGTATTAAGAATGAAAGTGAGTTGTCTTATATTCATTTCGTGTGTCTTTTGATATAGGGCTAGGGCCAAGGAAGCTAACAAAGGAAAAACTAAAGATGCTGTCATTAAGAAAAGAAGGAAGGACGGTCTTGATACTCCTCAGTCTCTTCCTCCTCGAGGGAAAGATCAAGGTCGCAACAAGCCTTTGGGGGATGATACAAGAGGGATAATTTGGGAGAGTCGTGGTGACCGTAGTTGACTTGTAATCCGTAAACCTACTGGAACAGTTGAGCACGATGAGCAATATGAAGAGGAAAGTGAGGAGAAAGATAATGAGGTTTATCCAAGTCAATTAGAAAGCCAAAGCGAAGTTGTAGAGGAAGTTGGTGGGCCAAGTCAACAACCGACACAATGCAAAGGCAAAGGCGAAGGCAAGGGAAAAGTAAAAGTTAAAGGTTCCCACCTTCCTCATGTTGATGACATGATACCTGACGTTGCTCGTGGTAGAATTAGGGGTGAAGCTGACGATCCGAGAATTCTATTTGGCTACAAGGACACGTGGGCTCGTACTATCTATCAAACCTATGTAAGAATTTTTTATCTTGTGCATATGTATTCTTGTGTATTTATGTAAAATCTTTTAATCGTACTATCTCCTAATTGTAGGATCATAAGCAGGATGTGCGTGTTTGCCGAAACCAAGCCGCGTCTCGTTGGGATTTTTCTAAGGAATGTGAAGAGGTCCAAATATTAGTAAGAGATTCTGGTCTATATGCTTTGGTTGAAAATTATGTGAATTGTGATTCTGTGACAGTCAATTGCTTCGTCGAAAGGTATCATTGTGAAACTGATACCATGCACTTCCCTTTTGGGGAGATGACCTTGATCCCTGATGATGCTCAGAACATTCTAGGCTTGAATGTTATCGACAAATCAATTGCAAAAGGAGATAAGTGTCCGGACCTAGAATGGTCGAAGTTGCACGCCCTGACTAACAAGCTGTTGGGTTGGGACAGCAAAACTTCTGTGGAAAGCTTCTATGTATCTAAGGCTAGTAGGACAAAGACAATCAAGCTGACGCTGCTTAAGGAGAAGTTTAAAAAAACGCAGGAAAGAAGTTTGAAGGATGGATGGGACCCTACACAAATTCGTTATACAGCCGCTGCGTACCTTTTATTCATCTTGGGCACTAAGGTATTCCCTGACACTAGTGGACACAGGGTTAGTGCAAGCCTCCTTCAATACTTGGATCCGTTAGAAGATGTCTATAACTATTCTTGGGGCACCGTGGTAATGGCACATTTGATGTCGGAGATGAGAAGGGCCTCTAAGGCTGTTACAAACCAATTTGTTGGGAATTTCACCCTGCTCCAAGTAATTTTGTTTTTAAACTTATGTTCTTATGTATATTGTTCACATGTACCCTTATTATGAACTTAGAAACAAAATTTACTGCTTCTTATATGTATTATTCCACATTGGTATAGGTGTGGGCTTATGAATACTTCCCAACATTATTCAAGGACCACCCCTTCTTGAAGATCATAGACCTTCCCGAACCTGAGGCGGCTAGAGCTAAGAGATACCAGTTCAACAATATCCGGTAACAATCATCGACTGATAGATATGAGATTGGCTCTGGATGCGATGACTACCAAAGTCGTTGTGTTCGACCCTTACAAGAAGATTAGAGAGAACCACCAAATTGTGAGGTTTAGTAACGTTGCATTCTACAATGGACCGTTGTTCCACCCAAAGGGATACGTTATGGCTGATCCTCGATGTGTGATGCGGCAACTTGGATATAAGCAATTACCTTGTTTCATGACAGCCTCTACTTTAAGGTACGCTCTTGACTTGGCTGAGTGCATTAAAACTTCCTCAAAGTTGAGGGTAGTGTATGTTCCAGTTCCAGAACCAACACATTGGAGGGATAGGGAACCCAGTCGTTTGGTAGATATTAGTAATTGGGATCTTGTGAACAACGGTGATGAAGCCGATCCCTCCTACATTGATAATTACCTGGAATGGTCACATCCTTTTTTCGTGCGCCCGGACGACGTCCAAGTTCCACCCCAGAAAAACCCTCAGGTTCCAACTCCTACAGAGGCACCACCTACAAAGGCCCAACTTAATAAGACTCTTGGATTGCTAGTAAGTATTGTTAATTCCTTAGTCGTTTAATGTACACATAATCTTATATTAGCATATATATACTAATTATGTGTTGGATGTATGAAACTAGCGGCGTCGGCTTGGCAACATGAAGAAGATGTTTGGTTCCAAGTACGAGGAAGGAGAGGTGTTATCCCTTGAAGAAATGAAGGAAGTCGAGGAAAAGCTTTATAAAATTGAAGACCCAAGTGCAAAAGCTTTGTTCGGGGAAACGAGGAAGGTTGCGGTCCACAAGAAGCAAAAGACCAAGTGATTAACTCTTTAGTTGTGTTTCTTAATTTGGATGGTGGTTGTTACATTTTGAACAATTCCGAACTTTTTTTTGTTTGTACCTCATGATTAACTCTTTAGTTGTTTGGTTTACTTTTGGTTTATGATACATGGATTAAGAAAATTTAAGCACAATCCAGTTGTTTGCTTTATGTTCAACATGTTTAGATTTCTAGTGAAATGTTTTTCTTTGAAAGTTTTCTTTACACCATAGGTGCCGGCATTGAAACGTGTAGGTTCTACAGCACCGGGACTGTTTCCGGCGTGTAAAAGTAATTATAATTCCATGTCGCCACTTGTACCGGCATTGAATGTTTTTTCTATAACGATACCAGAATTGGAGGATGAAAGGGTCCAAGTTCCTGTATAGAATTTGGACAGTACCGGCATTGAAATATTAAATGAATCTATGCCGGAATTCTGATTTTCTTACAATTGAATAGTTTTTCCATAAAACCGGCATTGGTTTGGATTAAACTACAATGCCGGTATTGATTATAAATCCGTTCAGAATGCTCTTTTATTTCATTCCTAAGTAATCTATTACATTGGATTTGAAACTTTAAATTAAAACATACTAAAAATCATGGAATGGACAAGTCATCTCTGACAAAAATTCCAAAACCATCCATTCCAGGATTTCCAACGGAAGCTTCATCACAATGAAACAAAGGAGGAACCAATGACAAACTTTAATGTACTAATATTTTGTTTTCCTGAGACACAAATTGAAGGATGATATTACATGCATGTCATATTTTTTGGTCCCATTTATTTCCTTTCATTCCGTAGCCACCTTCATAATCTGTTTTCATGATTCAACGTTTGAACTTTGAGCATTTGGCAACGTTGCATTAAATAATCTTCTATTTTCTGAAACCACAATTCCTTCATTATGGCACAAGATGCAGTTACTCAAACTTCCTGAATGAGGGGACTTTTATGTATTGTTGTGTTTCAAATATCTTCGAAATATATTGGAAGACAGACTTCAAAAATTGGGCATAACCATTTCCATATCTCCTACACTAAACTTACACTCCCATAATAGATGTTGCATGCTATCTTGGGCTTCTTCACAAATGCATCCTCTAGAAACCATTTCAAATCCCATAACAAAATCATCAACATAAATTCCTTGCACAAGCTTCCATACATTTGTTCCAATAATAGGATGAAGAAAAGATTTCCAAATGTACCTTGGCCATTGCAATATAGGATTCTTGAGCCTTAACTTATTCATTGTTGTTGACATTGTAAATTATGGTAATCTTAAATTTATTAAAGTTTGATGAATTTTAGGAGGAATAAACCAAATACCATTATGCAGGATATCATCCATCTTCATAAGAATATTGTTCTTCACATACTCAGAAAAGCCAATTCTTTCAATTATAGGAAAAAACCAATCCAAGTGTCAAATCAAACTGATTTTTTTTTACCATTACCAATGCACCATCTAATAACTTCTTTCAAAAACTCCTACGCCCATCTCATACCTGGGCAAAAATAAGATAATTGCCAATTAGAGCCCATTCTTCTTTCATTACACGCAAGATAACAATAATCAGCCATATTCTTCCACTGAGAAAATCCCATGGGAAGTGTCACTCTTTCAAAATGAAGGTGAGACTACCGATTAGTTCAAATTAGGTCCTATTTTGGCAATCCTTCATCCCCTTTCACCCCAAAATCTTTCATGCACTTCTTCAGGTGAAGGAGTGGTTGGTAGTCTTCACTACACGGCAGAGTACTGTTGGAGGATGACTAAATATCAACCCAAACAACTACCAGCCTTGAGGATGGAAATTAAAACCAGAAGAGAAAATATTATAAAAATAAAAATAAGATTCAACCACAAACTGTTTGGAGGATGGATAATATTTAATTTTTTTAATTTTTTTTTTTGAATAATTCCCTCCCCTTTTTTTTTGTAAAATAAAATTTTAAAAATAATTATATTTGGGCCGACAATTTGCCATATAGTCTTCAGCTCCTCTTTCCCATAGTGGGATAACTTGTCCATATGAACTACTCCTACATATTGAAGGAGTTAGTCTCCAAATGAGACTATCCACAGCCCATGCTCTTAGAGGACCTTTATCACGCTCTGGTTTTTCTTCAACTTCACCTCAAGCAAAATCAAAACAGAGAAACAGACGATGAAGATGGGTTTTAATCACACAATATTTTATTGGAAGCTTGATTTAAACGACCATAAGACTTACTAGTCTAAAGACAATCTTGGGATATACACCGAATGGGGTGGATTGGAAATTTGGGTGTCGAAGAGATGTCGACCGACGTGTTAGATTAGAGATTACTTAAGATTGCATATGCAATTGTGCTTCCCAAAAGTTTCCCTCCTTTCGAAAAATAATAAATAAGGTAAGTAAATCAATTCATTAAAATCTCAGTTCTTCCAGAGAAAGTTGTCTTCAAAGCTGTCAGAGTCTCAGGTCTTTAATGTATTCTCCTTATTAATTAACTCATAATCCTTCACTTAATTCCAAAAGCTCGGAAACGTGATTGCTGGTGTGGACTTGAAATTTGTCACCAACAACTGACTATTTGCCTAGGAAGCATCCATATATTTTTATTAACTGCTCCATTCTTTATATTTTCTATTCACATGTATCGATTTTTCCTCAGATTAGATGTTGTTTTTTTTATAACAATGTATTATCATCAGATCTACCACGAGTGAATGACCAATGTCAATAGTTTAATACATGTGCATATGCAAGTATGGAAAACGCGGCATCCAGGCATATGCGCATCTCTATTAGGTGTAAAACGAGAATATTAATCAAACCACTCCTATTAGTCTTAGCAGCCTATATATCTGTCATCTTTTGCACATTTTGTTCACTGAGACTTCGATTTCAAAGTGATTCACCAAAGTTCCTGCAAAAATGAAGGTCCAAGTTATATCAAAAGAGATCATTAAACCATCAGTAGCAACACCTCATCTAAGAAATTTCAAGATTTCACTTCTTGATCAACTTCTTCCTCCATTTTACGTTCCCATTGTTATTTACTACCCGGCTAGTACTGCTGATAATGAATCCGATAATCATGATACTCGTGAGCAAAGTAGTAAATCGGAGTTACTCAAGAAGTCGTTATCGGAAATTCTAACGCATTTCTATCCCATGGCGGGTAAGGTAAAAGATAATATTTTGATTGATTGTAACAATGAAGGTGTAGAGTTTATCGAAGCGAAAGTCGATGGTGTAATGTCTGATTTTATGAGTGCTGAGGCTGTTCATCAACTTCATCCAATACATATTATGTTAGATGATGTAGTTAAAGATGCACAATTAGCTATTCAAGTTAATTCGTTTGATTGTGGTGGAATAGCTATTAGTATTAGCACGTCGCACAAGATAATTGATGGATGCACAGCAGTAACATTTATTAGGAGTTGGGCAGCCACCACTCGTGGAGCACCAAAACATGAAATTCTTTATCCAACCTTTGACTCGGCGGATATCTTCCCGGCGTTACCACCAGAAGTGCAAGTATCGTCACTAGAGTCAGATGATTCGATCCAAGGAGAGAATGTCGTTACGAAAGTATTTCTGTTTACGGCTCCAAAGATTGCAGCACTTCGTGCACGGATCGTTGAGTTCAGAAGCAGTAATGTCTTGTCTAAATATCCGACTCGTACCGAAGTACTATCAGCTTTGATATGGAGGTCTTTCATTAAGACTAGTAGAGTAAAAGCTTCCTGCAAGCTCACCCACTCAGATGCCTCAACAAAACCCATTATCATCAGATCTCTGACAAACTATGCTGTAAATTTGCGGACTAGGTTGAATCCACCGTTGCCGCAAGTATCATTTGGCAACATTATCATGGATGCAACAGCAGAGTCAACCACAACAATTGATCACGAAGAGGCTACTCCTGGGTTCATCGAAACTTTAGATGAGTTGATTGGCCAGCTGAGACTAGGGGTGAGTAAGATCGATGGCGAATACATACGTAAATTACAAGAAGGTGATGTTGAGTTCTTAAAATCACTTGATGAAGCCTCGCATCATTCGAATGGCCAAGACGGTGATGAAAATGATGAGAAGGTTCTTATTTGTTGGTTAAACAGCTTATGTAGATTTCCATTCTACGAAACTGATTTTGGATGGGGAAAACCATCATGGATAGCCTTAAACACAAATGCAGAATACAAGAACTCTCTTTTCCTGATTGATACAAAATGCGGTACAGGTGTAGAAGCATGGGTTAGTTTAGAAGAGGAAGACATGGCCATATTTGAAAAAGATCAAGATCTTCTCGAATATGCTAAAACTATTAACTAATCTTGAATAACTTCATTTCTATAGCTTGTTCTAACCATGCATGGTGTTTTCTCTAAGTCCAATCTGGCTGCTTCTCTTCTTCCGTTTTTCTTTGTGATTTGGTTTCATGTTGTTGGAATAAGTTGTTGTGATTTAGTTGGAGTATGCCTGTTGGAGAATAAATAAAATTGCTTGCTTTCTATTATAAAATGGACAGTTAAAAATGTTTGGCATTTTACTTGACTCGATAAAAAAATATATTTCGTGCCTGCTGATAAGGGCCAATACACCTGCCATATAGGTCGGTAGGGTTGATTAACTACAGGTATAACACTGCACCAACTGATCAGTGTATTCATATATATATATATATATATAAATATATGCATCAATTTGTGAGTAAGTATGCCAAAAACCGACACTAGTCACACTCAGTATTATAAAAGGCGTTCTAGGCGCTTGCCTAAGCACATGAGTCGTGCAAGGGGTGCAAGCACATGAGTCGTGCAAGGGATGCTTAGACAATAGAACGTCCAAGGCGCTAAAGTGAGAGAAAGTGTTTTGTTTTCTATTTTTTCTGGTGCCGCCTCGTCAAACGCCTAACACAACACACTACCGTCCGTTTATAAAAAGAAGTTATCAATTTTATTTTATTTTAATTCGGCTTATTTTTAGGCTAAAATGATTTTTTTTTTTTTTTTTTTTTTTTATAGAAATGGAGATAGCAGTACTCGGCCATTTATATTATTCTGTTGTTCCGGAAGAACCCGAAGACTCATTCTCACCTTCTCGGACTTCCTTCGCGCATGCTACAGTAGTTGTTGCTTCAATATAATATAGCATCCACCTTATTAAGACATTGGTAGGGATGGATAGGTATTCAAAAGATGTCGACATGTAAAACCAGATTTATGGACAAATTTGTAGGAAAGCACGTGCAACTTGTAACCAAGGAAGTATGGAAAGCAAGAATTCATTAAATATTTCAAAATTTTCACTTCTTCCCTAAAATTTGTCTTTAAGGCTCTCAAGTCTCAAGTCTTAACCACTTCAGAAAGAAAATACTAACTCCAAGAGACGGATATTCGCATAAACACATTTACCAACTTATTATTTAATTCATTTTCCTAATGTAATTTCAAAAACTCGGAAACGTGGTGTGACTTGAAATTTGACACATATAATTAGTTCTCCTGGACTTGGAACCATCCATACATTATTAACAACTGCTCCATTCTTTATATTATGTACCATCATCAGGTTTACACCTAGTACAATGAACAATATCGATAGTTTTACTATAGTCCATGTGCATGATGTAAGTATGAAAACGTGGCATCGAGGCATGGGCTGATGAGCGCACGGCGCATTGGGTGCGAAACAGGAAGAAGATCAAACTATGACTAGCCTATATGTCACCACCTTATGCACATGTTGTTCATTGAGAATTCTATTTCAAAGTAATTCACCAAAGTGTCTGCAAAAATGAAGGTCCAAGTTATATAAAAAAAGATTATTAAACCCTCAGTACCAACACCTCCACATCTAAGAAATTTCAAGCTTTCACTTCTTGATCAACTTATCCCTCCATCATATGTTCCCATAATACTTTTCTACCCTGCTAACGCTAATCACGAACCCAGTAATACTATTTGTGATCAGAATAGTAAATCTGAATTACTCAAGACATCATTATCGGAAACTCTAACGCACTTCTACCCTATTGCAGGTAGAATAAAAGATAACGTCTTAGTTGATTGTAACAATCACGGTGTAGACTACATCGAAGCCATCGCATATTATGTTGGATGATGTAGCTAAAGAAGCACAATTAGCAGTTCAAGTGAACTTGTTTGATTGTGGTGGAATAGCCATTAGCATTAGTACGTCGCACAAGATAATTGATGGATGTACAGCAATAACATTTATCAGCAGCTGGGCAGCTACCACTCGTGCAGCACCAAAACAAGAAATTACGCGCCCAACATTCGACTCGGCGGATATCTTCCCTGCCTTACCACCAGGTATGCAAGTATCGACACTCGAGTCAGATGAATCTATCCATGGCGAGAACGTTGTTACGAAAGTGTTCGTATTTACTGCTTCTAAGATTTCTGCACTTCGTGCACGGATCTCTGAGCCAAGAAGTAGTAGTGGCTTGTCTAAATTTCCGACTCGTGCCGAATCTCTGTCAGCTTTGATATGGAATTCGTTCATTAAGACTAGTAGAATGAAAGCTACCCGCAAGCGCACCCTCACAGCAGCATTAACAAAATCCATCGTCAGATCGATAGCAAACTACGCTGTAAATTTTCGGACAAGGTTGAATCCACCGTTGCCTCTAGAATCATTTGGCAATATTTTCATGGATGCAACAGCAGAGTCAACCACAAGAATTGATCACGATGAGGCTACTCCGGGGTTCATAGAAAATGTAGATGGGTTGATAAGCCAGCTAAGACTAGGGATAAGTAAGATTAACGACGATTACATAAGGAAATTACAACAAGGTGATGTTGAGTTCTTAAAATCACTTGATGAAGCCTCTCATCAGCCAAATGGTGATGAAAATGCTGAGAAGGTTCAGATTTGCTGGATAAGTAGTTTATGCAGATTTCCATTTTATGAGATTGATTTCGGGTGGGGAAAACCCTCATGGGTAGCTCTAAATACAAACAAAGAATACAAGAATTCTCTTTTCCTGATGGATACAAAATGTGGTACTGGTGTAGAAGCATGGGTTAGTTTAGAAGAGGAAGACATGGCCATATTTGAGGAAGATCAAGATTTTCTGCAATACGTTAAAACTATTAACTAAACTTGCAATACGTTAACTTCAGTTCTAACCATCTGTGTTTCTCTAGTTCAATCTGGCTGCTTCTCTTTTTCCCTTTTTCTTTGCTATTTGGTTTTATGTTGTTGGAATATGTTGTTGTCATTTTGTTGGAAAATAAATAAATAAAAAGTTAAGCGAGTGAGTGAAGGCAATAGAGTTAACGGAAGTGATACACATACCGCGGGCTCAATTCCACGGGTTGTACCGCAAGAGATAGAGAGATGGTCCCCTTATGACCCGGCGGTTTAACAGGAGTGGATTTAGTGGGTGCCACCTCCTGTGTCTTGTGGTACAACCCGTGAATTGAACCCGCAGGATGTAAATAATTTATGTAGGGTTAATGGAAAAATAAGGGTTTTAGTTGGCCAGCTAAACAATTTCAAATAATACAAGAGTCATAGGCATGTAGGACAAATCTGTTATATACTTGAGACTGTAGCTTTTTAAGTATTTTCTATTTTGAAGCGTGTATTTATTAAAGATACTAGTTGGAGATTACACGACCGGTTTTAAGTAATGTTTGATAGGTTTCAGATACTTCAGAAAAAATATAATTGGATTGCACATTATACCAGGTGTTGTTAGAAAATAATATGCGGTTTCGGTTTCTCAAAAATCATGATCATGCAAAAACAAAATACTATCAAAAAGAGAGTTAGAAAGACTTAACAGAATGGTTGATCGAGGTAGTCCTCTTTCCTTAAAGACAATTCATCCCCGCATACGGTGCTCACGGTTCTACGGATGTCGTCTTCCAAGATACAACGATCACGGCTTATAGTAAGTAGGACTACAATACTATTCGGCCAGCGAATGTTGATAATTACTTTACTCTTAAATGACTCTGACTCTTGACTTCAAAACTTGTTTTTGTTCTCTTCTAGCTTCTGAAAAACCCATATAAACAAAACTAAGAGATGGGTTTATATAGAGTCAACAGTGACTCTACAAGGTGTCTTTTCATCCATTGGTGACTCTCCATGGCCAATGGTGACTCTCCATAACACCTATTCATGACTAGGTATCTTTTGAATGAAAAGGCATAACCCAAACACATCTCTTGGAGTTTAAATCTTGAAAACTAATTTTCACTCACATAATAGTTTTAACTTAAAATTCCAACGGGTGTCACACCTGCAAATGCACCTTGCAAATTTTCTGCGCAAATGTAACCCGACAGCACAATGATTTAGTGAATCAAGCTTCACCCACTCGTATTTCAGCCTTATAAGTTTGCACCAATGCAAACAGCCAACTCTACAGTTCAATAGAGGAAATCTTTAGCCTTCTTTCTTCTTCCCTTTTCTTCTCAAATGCTAGCTTACCATAAAACATTCAAACAATGCCATACATTCACTAACATAATCATCCAACCAAGAACACTTAGAACATGACACAATTCCTCATTTTATTCCATCAAAAGGAAGATATAAATTTTTTTCCCATTTAGGGACTTACACAGACTTGTTCCTCTTGAACAAAGGCTTAGCCTTACAAAAACTCTCTTAATTTGAGTCTTACAATCTCATATGCAAGCCTTATGATTTTCCTATTCCTTAGCACTATTTATACAGCAGCTTTATTGGCCAAAAATCGTGCACACGCATGGGACATCCATGTGTTCCATAGGGCAGTTCCATAACCGCCAATAATTGTGCCAACTTGGCTAGTTTCTCTTTAAACTCGAGCCAATATTCAACACTTGTTCCAAAGCAGTTATGAACACTCTCCCACGCTTATAAATTTCCTTTATAATTGTTTTACTTGTCTCACACCTTTGGAACGTTTGTGAAGCCAATTACCAACTCATAACCATCACTTGAGCCATCTTGCACCACTTTTGCGCTTTACTGAACTTGGCCTTGATCCAATGCACGACCAACATGGCCCCGCAATCTTCTTGGCCTAAACCAATACATAGCCAACATCGCACGAAAATTATCTCATCCATGTCCTTAGGTAATCCTGGTTATTCATGCATCATATGCTTCACTTAGCCAACTTGTTCGACAATAGCAATGCTACTCCTGCATTACTAATAGAGTTGCACAAGAACCGACCCTCTTACCCGAACCCGCCTATACCCGATGAAACCGTGGGTTTTTAAACCGAACCCAGCTGTAGTGGGTTGGTAGTTAGTTATGAAAAAACCCGATGTAGATGGCTTGGTAGTTGGTTATGATTCTAAACCATCCCGAACCCACCCGAAAAACCTAGTACTATCCTTGTATATCAACAAACAAACATGATAAAGGTGTTTCCAGTTTCCGAATAAATGAAATTGTGAAAAGAACTATTTTGATTCGGGTTTATAATTATAAGAACCCGATATAGATGGGTTGGTAGTTGGTATTAGATGAAACCCGAACCGCCCGACTTATGTGCAGCTCTAGTTAAAAACTTGTTTGCACTGTTAAAGATTTGGCTAGCCTTGAACTAATGCATAGGCCAACTCTTGGCCTATTCTACACTCTTGCATCATCCTTGAGTTTGGGCCAACATCGCATGTTGCATTTTGTCACTTTGGCCTTGCCTTGCCTTTCCCTTAATGAAAATTCATTGTGTCGGCCAATAAGATTCATTACTTAGTCAATGTCCTTACAGTGTAGCACCACCTTCGCGCCTCACTGGCCCTACAGGGTTCATCCATCTTGGCGCTTAACAATCTATGCAGTGCAGATCCATCTTGGTTGAGCACTTACTAGGCCGTCTATGCTATACTGCGCCACCTTGGCGCTTCACTAGCCTGACCGGTTATAGACACTATACTTGTCTTCACTAGCCTGACCGGTTATAGCCCCACCTAATTCGTTCCACGTCCTCGTTGAACGCGACCCAGTATAAACACTATACTTGTCTTCACTTTGCTATATGCACTTTCAGAACCTCTTCTGAAATTCAGAACCTCTTCTGAAATTCAGCAATCTTTGTTGGCTTTCACAAAACATCTTAGCCAAACTTTCATGCCTTAACATTAGCACCACTTAGCTTTACTTCCTTTCTATTGATCTCATATACTTGAGCCACGTCTTGGCGTCGTGCATTACGCTTCAGCTGCTACTCAAATCATTCATCAATACTGAAATGCAAACTTGAAATTCTTCTTAGCCAATTCCTCCAAATTAGGCCTGAATTTCGCTTGAATCATTTAATCCTAAGTCTACGTACAGAATGATTCTTCCTTAACTGATCATTATGATCATTGCCATAGTCTTTTGCCTCTCGAATTTTCCTTTTGTATCTAACTCAACATGACAAGGACTTATAAACGACTCGTCCTTCGTTTTCAATCAATTTTGCTTGCACATGCCTTTGACTGTTATCCTCCATGCCCTTCGTTAAGTACGTTACAAAGTGCACATGGGTTTCCTTTTCATAAGATACCTGAGCCTAACACTTCGCACCTCGCAAATTCTGATTATACAAAAATCATTCAAGAACTCATTTATCTAAATGTGGCTCAGTGTAAACTCTCTATGCTTAACGTGCCATCTTGCATAATCGAACCAGAAACATGCGAGTTTGCTATGCCTAACTCGCTAAAGAAAAACTATTGAGTTGCACGTCCCATCTACGTAACTGTGTCTAACTATCTTTGGACATAACATGGGTAATTAACCTTTTAATTGTCTACACCATGCCTTCAAAGCCAATATGTCTCCAACTATTCATTTGAACTGCATTGCTACATTCCCTGGAAAGAGTATGCCTTTCTGTAGGCCATGAGTTCTACCCAACTCATGCTTTCCGATGGAATGATTTCTATCTTGATGTATTGCTTGCACTGTCGATGCCCATCTGCTATCGTGCCATATTGCAATTCCTAAAAAACAATATCATTTTCGTATTAACTAGGACCCTTGTCCTATGCTTTGCTTATTAGCTTTTATCTTGTCTCATTATTGCATATGTTAGGCTAAGTATGCTATTGCAGAACTTCCCCATGAACTAGCTTTGCATCGTAAATAAAGAGGCAAGACATTATAAACGAAAACACATTGATTCATTACTGTTATCACATAGTAAGACCATGTACCATTACATGATTGATCAACTGGTCATTTTTTAAAGCTAAAACTTCATTAACAAAGCAAATTGCTTACACCAAAGAAAAGTCTATACAAACTTGAAGACTCAAATAAAAGTATGTACAACCAAACTCTACACACAGAGTTTGCAACAACCAACAACTAAAGCTACATAAAACAAGTTCAGAAAACATCATGTTCTTTGTCCATAATGTTTCCAAAGGAGACAACAACACTTCCTCTTGTTCTAGCTTAGTTTCTTCCTTTGTTGAAGTAAGCGACAACTTCGCTGCGAGGTCTCTTCCTGGAACTTTCACTCTGGCTTTCATGAGTCTTGCTAGAATGACTCCCATAGTCATCCCCAACTGATACATTATGTTGCGCCTTAAGTGGAAAACTTCTAGCGAAGTGTAAGCGTTTGAAACATCCCCTATATACTTCCGGGCAGAAGGGAATAGCTCATCTTCCTTTGGATCATACTTGCGCTTACTTCCTACATATTTTTTCTTTCCTTTGGCCTTTTCTTCACAGCTCTGCACATCTTCAGTTTGTGTGCCATTGGTAAGATCTTTTACCACTTGAATAGCCATTTGGATACTATGAATTTTGCGTTTATTGAGTTCAGCAATGACCCAAGAACTCGCACCATACAAAAATTATAACATCTGATCTTCTTCACTCATGCCACGCACTTCTTGCACCAATGCAAGGAAGTTTTCAGCATAGGCATGCGGTGTACCCGTCATTTTTAGCCTACGCAAACTTTCTCTTGCTTACCAAGCATCATTGCTCGTCTAGAACTGAGATCTCAGTCCTTCTTTCATGTCATTCCAAGACATAGGATTGGCATAACCAGCGGCTTCATCTTCTTGCAGCATAGTTCTCCACCAAACCTTAGCATCACCACCTAGGTAATTGCCTACGAGAGTTACCATTAATCCTTCCCCAGTTCCATAATCCTCAAAGTATGCCTCAATGTCATACAAGAAATTCTCAATTTATCTAGCACTTCTGGAACCAGCATAAATCCTTGGCTCGGAGACTCGATTAGAGCTTTCTTCAGTCATGTTTTCCTCTGCAAACACACTATCACTAATTAACTTGCGAAGGCTTGTCATCTCCTCGGACATTTGCTTCACATGGCCTCTTAGTATGGTCTTCATGTCACTGAGTTACCCCTTCAATTCATTCACTTCAGCATTGGTTTCGCAATTTAACAAGGTTGCATCAGACACCTTGGCCTCGACTGCACCTACTCTTTCGTCAAATTCCTTGAACCAATCTGATGTTCAAGTAAATCTAGACTGCCATTTCCTTCAGAAACAAGAGGAACATCTAGACCATCACCGTATTCGTCTAATTGATCAAACGTACCCGGTAGTTCTTCGTCGATCCCAGTGCCATTAGAACCCATTCTAATGCAGAGTCTCTGAAAACAATGCACCACTTACTTTCTCACAGGAAAACAGCTTAAGAGAGAAAGAAGTACTTGTGTATTATCCAACAAATACACTTGAAATGTGTACCAAACACAGCTCTGATACCCGAATTGTCACACGTGCAAATGCACCTTGCAATTTTTTTAAACAAATGCAACCCGACAGCACAGTGGTTTAGTGAATCATGCTTCACCCACTCGTACTTCAGCCTTATAAGTTTGCACCAGTGCAAACAGCCAACTCTACAGTTCAACAGCGGAAGTCTTTAGTCTTTAGCCTTCTCATTTGCAGGTGTCACACTTAGAGATATGTATTTCTTCATTATCGTCATTCATTTGCAACGGAAGTGATTATGATTTATTCTAATCTTTACCAAACTAATCTATTAACTTAACTAATTACAATTAGTTAAAGTAAACATGATTATTGAGAGGCAAATTAGGATTTATACCAGTCATTATATATACCTGTCCCCATAAATAAAAAATTCTCGCTCCACCCCTGTTGCCAAAAAAAATATATGCACGTTGATATCTGTCAAATATATATTAAATACAAGTTGACAGTATAAGAATTTCTTAAACTTGGCAACTACAGCAGGCTCAAAAACTATATGGACATCACGTCTTTATAAGTCATCCAAAACATATTATAATGGCCTTTAGTTGACAAGGATAAAAGGTCGCCAAAAATGAACCTAACATGAAATTAATAATATGATTTCAGGTGAATTTCCTCTGTTGTGGTTAAAAGCTGAATCAAGCTTGCTGGCCACACCAGAGAATAATTAGACAAATGAAATTATTATACAGAATTTCATGCGCTCCAGGAGGTCCCAGGTTCGAGCCCTCAATGGCGTAATATTGCAGGAATTAACATGGAAGGTAGAGTTAGCTTGCCCCCCTTGTGACACAATCTCAGACACACACACACACACACGCACATGAGGCTCGCTGGTAGGCTAGCACAACAACCTGTTAGAATAATGTAGTAGTACGTTGTTGGAGCTTAGCTTGTTAGGCTTCCAACTAGTTAATGTAATACTCTTTATCTATTAATAAATAAAAATTTATACAAAATTTAAAATAAATAATAATTTTTTTTACAGCTTCTGGTCCCACAGAGAATATTTAGACCAATAGGAAATTGTTTTACAAAATTTAGAATAAAATACATAATAATAATTGCACGGGTTTAAATAAACCCAAATCTAAAAAATGGATGCACAGGCTATGTACGTTTAAGACTTGGGCAACAAATTTAAACCCGTGCAACGCACGGGCGCACATCAAGTATTCTTAACTCGTTCTTAGGTCGAAGGCTCTTTTCCAAAATGTAAAGCCATACACGGTCACATATAGCTTGAGAGTTGATCATGGGAAGGAGCAGGAGGTTATAATTTAGAAATCTTAGTTTTTTTGATTCTGACTATTTCCCAATTCGCCCCAACATACATATCTGGCCTCCATGTTGTTTGGCCCCGAAGGTTTACTTACCTCTACTTGACCCTCTCGTCTCTGGATGGGTCGGCAGATTTGACAAAGAATAAATTATCCATATGGATGAGCATGATGATCGGTCACCACGTCGATGATCCCGGTACCACTTGTAATAATATATTATACTACAGTTATGTTGAGATGAAAATAGTCTGCCATGCATATGGAGAATATAGTGATGTTCAAGGACTAATACCCCATTCAGCTCCATTTGGTTCGAGTTAAATTTTTGTTTTTCAAAGGTTGAATTCGTATTAACTTTGGGAAAATAAGGTAGGGTGGAAACTCCTGCTCCTGTCTATAAATAGTTGATCGAATAGTTCAACATGAAGTACTGAGCATGCGCGTGTTATTTTACTGCAAAAATCTATAATATAGAATCTGCAGGAAGTGGAGAGCAGGTCAGACAATTATGGCAACAACAAATGCAAGAGCAGGAACATCAAGGACGGCTAACGTAACAGGGGCCTCATCCTCGTCTACTGGTGAGCAATATCAACTTATTTTGAAAGTAAATTTTCTTGATTATCTCAAGGCTACAGGGAAATATCTTCTGATTCTAATTCTATTTACTTTGCATGAAACCTTTACCAGTACAGGTAAGGAGCCCTAGTGAGTACCTAGACTTATACAGAGCAGCGCTGGATGGTGACTGGAATACTGCCAAGGATTTGCTCAGAGATGATCCTTCTGGCAAGACAGCAGCCATCAGTGCTAACAACACAACAGCGTTGCATATCGCTGCTGCTGAAGGGCACTCGATATTTGTGGAGGAGTTTATCAAAGTATTGGAACCCGGAGATCTTGAAACTATTACAGATGCCTATGGTCGAACAGCACTCCATTGTGCTGCTAATGCAAAAACCGCTAAGGTTTTGGTGACCAGGAACCCAAAATTAACGCAGATGAGATGTACAGAATATAATTTCGTTGCTCTTGGGTACGCGACAACGTTTGCTTCACCATCAAATGAACAAAAGGAAAGAGTGCAATATCTTTGTGAGGTCACCACTGACGATCACTCATATCCTTTTTCTGGTAACTTGGCTGGTACTTTAATCTGCGCTATCACGAGTGCCGGTTTCTATGGTAAGATATACCATTGTCTGTTGTCTTGCACGAACTTTTACATTTACATAAGTTATGTGATTATTTCAAAGACATGCTCCGTTAAGTTGTCTTTTTTTTTTTGTTTTTTTTTTTGTAGATATTTCCTTGGCACTTGTTGAGCGCTATCCCAACCTGGCTGTTGACCATTCTGGGGGTGTTTGTGCTATATCTGCTATTGTGGAAAAACCAAATGCATTCTGGAACCGAAGTCAGTTGTCATTTTGGCAACGCTGTGTTTACTCATGTTAGCGCCTTAACATTATGATTATGATTAATACTAGTAGGTAAGTATTTTTGATTCATTAACATCTACTTGTGGTTTTGGTGGTATAGTTGTTCCGGTGGACTTACCTGTGAGAAGGGGAGACATGGAAAATCCTCCACTATGCTTAGCATGTAACTCTATTGTACCCACAAGTACGTCTCTGATATTGCACTCTAAAAAAGTACATACTATAGGGTCAAGTGGCTCCAATACTTCTTTTACAATTTTTAGTTTTATTGAATAACTGATACGCAGTATCAAATTAAGTCGATTCATGTTTCTTCTTAAATATTGTTTACAGAATCACTGAGTTGTTTCTTGGTTTGATGTTATTTAACAGTGTTCGGGAAGATCCTGACCGATCTACTCCGGAAAGGTTTATAACATGACCAGCCTACGTATAGATGTAGCGGTGTTTTTTAAATTGAAGTGTTTTGATAGTTATTTCCGGATAAATTTGATATTTTTTGCAGTCCCTGGAGTCGAACAAGTTTGGAACATGAAGCTGATGCACAAGCAATATTTGAGTTTACTAAAGTGCATTTTCACAAAACTCAAACGAGCCAATCCCTCAGAAGTTTCAAGGGTTCTCCAAATGCAACATATTACAAGAGACGCAATTGTCAATGAAGTCGTTGAATATATAAAAGAATGTGTTCAGATGGAGCCTGATTGGCTTTGGGCTCAGGTGGACGGACAGTCGTTGTTAGCGTTGGCGATTGACCAAAGATGTGAAAACGTTTACAATATGCTCGTAAGTGGGAGGAAGTCTTTTCATGACAGACAGCTCAAAAAACACTGTTTTACATAGTGCAGCCAAGTTAGCACCTTTCAAGAAACTCGATTCAATTTCTGGTGCAGCTTTACAAATGCAACGAGAGCTACAATGGTATAAGGTACCATCAACTTCCATGCCCTTGTTTTCTTGTATAAATTGTGACTGTCACTAGGAATTACTATTTACTATATACTTCATCCCTTTTAACTTCCAGGAGGTGGAAAGTATTACCCCAGACATAATGAAACCATCCAAAAACCAGGACTTAAAGAAAGCTAGACAATTATTTACGGAACAACATGTCGACTTGGTAGAGAAAGGGGAGAAATGGATGAAAGATACAGCTTCATCTTGCATGGTGGTGGCTACCCTTATTGCTACAGTTGTGTTTGCTGCACCTTTTACTGTACCTGGGGGGAGCATTAGCGACGTTAACAGCAAAGATAATGGCATACCAATATTCTTGCGCAAGGACTCATTCATGGTTTTTGCAATTGCTGATGCCTTGGCTCTTTTCTCTTCACTCACATCCGTATTGATGTTCTTATCAATCTTAACAGGGCGCTATGCGGAGGAGGATTTCCTTACTTCGTTGCCAAGAAAGTTGATAATAGGTCTGGTAACTCTATTTTTCTCTATTGCTGCCATGATGGTATCCTTTAGTGCAGTACTTGGTATTGTATTAGGCCGTAGATTTGCCTGGTTTCCCATTGTTGTGGCTTTTGTTGCTTGCGTGCCAGCGGCTTTATTCATAATGTTGCAATTTCCGTTACTAGTGCAAATGATCCGATCCACATATGGAGCTAGCATCTTCCGCAGACATGACAGTCTCAAGATCTAGTAATCAAAAGATCAAACAACTTGTGCAACAGTGTGCCTCTTGATACTAGTCATTGTGTATTCTCGAGTAATGTGAGTGAGGATTTTATGTTCTTTTAAATACTTCTGTATTTTTGGAATCAATGAAAATAAATGATACAGTGACATTCTATTCCGCCGTTTCCTTATTGAAGATGTCGATATTTCGTCAGTAATCTGTTAGTCGGAAGTGTAACAAGGTCCAGGCCAGGTTCAAAGTCCACCATAGTTAATCTGATGAAGTATCTTCTTCAATGTAGCTTTATCTAAAAAAAAATAGACCGATAGAAAAATATGACCACAAAATGAAGCAACTAGGTACCCCAAAGAAACGGGTTAAAACACTTGCACATATTAATGAAAATTAATCACGTTCACAATGCCTTTAACAAATCTGCAGTGCATTACACTGAAAGTTACACTGAGAAGATAACACATATCTGGTCCCTACTTAAACAGAGCCCTAATGAAATATGATGAGACCAGTAAGAGTTTTAAGGGAAGGTTCAATATCAATTTTTAACAAAAACTCATGGCATCCTTGGGCGAAGCATTCAGATATTGAGTTCTCATTCAGCAACGATTCCAATGATAGTCTAGTCCCTCTCACTTATAGCAGTCAAGTGTTCATCAATCTCCTCGGTTGTCAGTACTCGGAATTCTGTATGTTCTTTTCTCACAACTCCAACCTACAAACATAATACATTTTTAGACGATAACCAAAAAGAACAAATGTTCGAACAAATGATTATCCTCAAGAGATTCTTTTACCCTGTGGTTCATAGGAAACAACTAAAAACCTTCCATGCCAGAAATTACATCTCAAATACTCTCTTGATTATTAATTTAAACTTTAAGTAAAGATAATGTTCGAACAGTAACAAATACCTCGATTTCAGTAGCCTTGAAATCTTCTTGTAGAACTGATTGAAGAGCAGATATCGCAGTCTACACGATAAGAATTGAATATCAGAACTCCAAATACACAAAAATCAACTAGAAGAGATGTCGTCGCAAAGACTTTCATTCCAAACAGTGTAGAACCTTGAGGGTATTCGGGATTTATATCAAACTAACATATTGTTGGATCAGTTGGTAAACTGAAAGGAAATGTTTACCTGTACTGTCTCTTCATAGGTAAACTGAGGATCATTCTTCATTTTTTTCTCGAGAAAATTAATTGCCTCTTGTTCCTTTAAGCCAGCACTTGTAGCCTGGATGTGAAAGTAAGGACATCAGACTGAGGCTCCAACATGAAATTTTCATGATAGGACAAATATTAGAATATGTACAGTAGAATGTACCTTGTGACCAAAAAAATGACCAGCTGGATCACATTTGTAAAGTTGGGGGCCATTTTCTTCATCAATGCCCAAAACCATAGCAGCTTTAAATTGCAACAAAAGGGAGCAAGTGAACATCAGTAATACAATCTGAAGCAGCAAAGACAAAAGAGTACAATTTTTTTTCATGATACTTCCGAAAAGAAGAAATTACTAACCAACTCCAAGCGGCCTCATATAGGCGTGTTGGGTATAGACCTGTGATTTGTCAGCAAGCCTGCGGTTTTTGAATTATATTAATGTAAGTCGGTTAATGAACTTAAATGGTGTTGAATAAACAATTGAAATCATCCACCATAAGTGGTCTATTCACCATACCATTTGGCTAATACGTCAACAGGCATTTCATATCCCCATTTGAAACGGAACTCAGCTGCTTGGTTCCTTGCTTGCTGGACTAAGGACCTTGCATCAGCTAGATTGAAAAACAGGTCAGCGTCGCAGTATGTAAGTACTAAAAGAACATGAGCCACGGACAAAGTGGAAGCTCCGAGTAGTTTAAGAGAAGCGAATTATTGCAGTAACTAAATATTATAACTCCCAATATAATATGGTTGTCGTCCAACATATGAACTATAAGCATTAAACTTGATTTTTCCACTACAAAAACAAATATGTTTGTTACGCAAGTGGTAAACATTATACAGTGAGAGTACACGGTAGAGCAAACAACAAATAGACATCCAACATTATTATCAACAGACACTTTCATTCTCCTAAACGTGATAATTTCATGATCCCTTTCTTATTTGGCTATAACACCGCAAAACAACAGATGCTAATTGGCATACTTCGCAAAAAAGAAATCCTTCAAATATTCATAATCCAGACCAACTACCAAATCAAGGAGTTTAGAAGGAAACCTGTCATGCCGGTTGCCAACAAACCAAGATACTTAGTGATTGGGAAAAGATGAGTAACACTTGATTGGTCCAAAAGTTTGTCCTGCATTAGCAAAAATAATACATCAACAACCACGTATTAATTCCTAGTAACTCAAACTTAAGCATATCCGAAATCATCCTAAACAATTACTTACCGGAACCTTCTTCTGTGTGACTACACATACTGAATCCTTCCCTCTGACTCCAATCGAGGTAATCCCCGCAGCCTTCACCGCCTTAAATGCGTACTCTATCAATTAAAACAAAACTTCCATCATTCGGCAATCACAAACATCTCTACCAGTTATTCAATCAACCTAAAAACCTTAAAACCATATCCCTAAAACAATTTGAATCAGACATACAACTCCGGTTACATCACCACCCTCCATCACAAAATTGTGCAACATCAGACAAACCCTTTATTAATTCAACACTACAAATCAATATACACACACCAAAATCAAATAATTTTCTAAACAAAACCGAACTTGTAAAATCTCCCCCAAATCTCATCCAAAAACCCTAGAAAACTGCATCAATGTCTAATGGATGAAATCGGGTAACAAAAAAACAAACCCGTTACTAATCTAAGCTTAAGAATCAAGATAAACGTAACGAAATCAACTAATTTCTAAGAAAAAACATCAAAACCTCTAACTTTTTCACTGTTTTTTGGAGAAAGTAAGTAAAGAATGCTTACCGACTTGATAAAGCCGACCTTCAGGTGAGAAAATAGTGATGTGACGATCATAACCAGCTCCACTTCCTCGACTCATCTTTCAAATTTTAGGGTTTTTTTACACACAGAAAGTATCTTTTTTCACAGATCAAGAAGAGGACTGAAAATAGAGAGACTGAATGGGGGAGAAGAATATAAGAGCGAGGACGAAAAGTGAATTGCTTAAGAAGAAACGGGATTAGACTAAACTAGCCCGGGCTTTTTGTATGTAAAGAAGTTGTATCAGGCCCGGCACGAAAAAGAGGCCAAGTCCCGAGTACCAATTATGAGCCTCGCCGCATCTGGTAAAGAAAAAAAACTGGTAAGACCTAGATTGTGAATGTCATGGATCAATGGAAGTCTGATACAAACATAGATGTTGAGTCTGAAAAAATGTAACTAGGCTTTTTTATTTCAAGAAGTTGGATTTAGCCGCATGAGAAAATGGTAAGTTTCAACTGAATCGTGCTACACCTATCGAAAAAAAACCAAAAGAAAATTTTGTTGAAACCTTTTGTAGGCGTGGGATAATCTAAATTGAATGTTATGGTTCAGCATATTCTCGCAATATTTTTTATGGGATATATACCCTGGTTACGAGGGTGAGTCGGTACGCGGAACCCGTACCGGCCCTAGCCCTCTTTGCTTGTGATAGGCTTTGCCGGGCCTGGCTTGTTTATTTTAAAGCTGAGCGCTATGGAACAAAACTTGGGGGCCTCAGCTCCGAAGCAGTTAAGTTTCAGGGAAATACGAGAAATGTTGTGGAACAATTAAGCTTTGAGATGAAACTCTAAAACAAAATTCAAGCTACATTTGGGTGCAAATGAATGCAGGATTTACCAATCAACTATGAGAGTACAAGGAACCAAAAGAAAAAAGAAGACGAGTCGTATGAATAGTTCTAGTGCAGTCTCATTCTTTTCTCTGCAGCATCATCTTCTTTTGATGTTCTTGTAGATGAATGCTTCTCGGATCTTGACGTAGAAGAAATATTTGATTGACCGTTTTCCCCTTTATGAGTAACAAACTCTGCAAATGATGGAATTGGAGGAAGATGGTGTATTGTATCCGAGGGAGCTGGAATGGATGGCATTTCTAAGGAAGAAATTGAATCAACACCAATTTGGGCTTCCTCTTCACCAATTTCTAGCGAATTTTGGTCCTGCATATCTGGGTTCATGGAAAGTGAAGAAGCTGTTGATGGGACATCTGATGGCTTGGGAGTATTGGAGGGGTCCTCAATGACACAAGAGCTAAGCCGGTTCAATATCTCCACGCTACTTGAGGTCGATAACCACCTCACCGTACTTGCCATCTGTGAATTATAGAATGTCTTCCCAACTTTCGCGTACTTTTTGTAACATTCGTCTTCAAGAAAAGCCGCAGAAGCCTCCAAATCTATCCTGCACAAAGTCGGAAAAGATCATGTAATGTATATGAATATGAAGACAACGTTAATCTCAAAGAACCCAGAAAGAACATACGGATCTTGAACTAGATAGATGGTGCTGAGATCATCCCATTTAGCCTGATTATCCCTCAGACTAATATCTCACAGTCCCCACATTATATAGATGATTGGGAAGATGTGTACTTACTTCAAGCTTCCAAGACGTTGCTCAGTCTGTTTTAGAGTGTTCAATAACCTTTGTTTGATAGCTGTTCTTAGGGATTCTGATATGGACTTCTTGTCAACGCTGTTCTTCTTTTTGTCATCTTAGATATTAGTAAACCCGTACAAGAAAAAAATATATACAAACAATCCAAGCAATGTACAAACTACATTCAGTACTTGATGGATGTTCTCTAAGACTTACAAATCTCATGATGATTAAGGTTCAATAGGAAAGGTGACGTCTACTATCAAGGATACAAGATATGTTGAAAAGTACCTGTTTTGAAGGGGCTTCCGCCTGATAGTATTTCTCCTCTGCCCGCTGCAAAATTGCCAATTTCTCATTTAACCCGGATTTTGATGAGAATTTTGACCCTGACAAGTTGTTCACAAGTTCTTCTGCATCTAAAATTTCAAAGATTTAAGTTTGATGATCTTAAAAACTTATACCGGCATGCAACAACTGTGGATTGCAGCAATTAAAGGAAAATTAGATAAATACCATCAGAATCAGATATATCATCTTCAGAACCACTTGCTTCATCATCACGGTTCCAGAACTCTGTGTAACGATCTTCAGAAGCCACGGATGACGAACTGATAGGATTGTCGCAGGGAAAAAATATCAAATGAAAGATCATTAGATTTTTGATACACAACAATACGAAAAAGTTTGGTCAAACGATGGAAAAAAGTACCTGCTGATAAAGACACGAGAGAATCCAGTCCTTTGGTAAGCAGAAAGAGTAAGCTGTTCGAGACTCTTAGCAACTACATTTGGGCTCTTGCAGGCATCGCAGGATTTGTTACATAATGATGTAGGTACCTATACAAAGAGAAATGAATAAATGGAAAGATTCAGTTAACATGGAGGAAGGCATAGAAGCATCACCACACACTACAGCGAAACCTAGTATATTCATACTTTTTCTTCAAAATTCTCAAGAATCTTTTTCCGTCGACAACTAGATTTTTCGCAATACTCCACCATCTGCAAAGATCATACTTGGAGCTCAGATTCATAATTATAGGTTCCTACAAAGTCCATTAAAACGATTATCGATTTAGACATGCACCTGACTGAAGTCTGCTAATGCTTTCTTGGACGAGCCACCCTCCGAGTTGGAAGAGTTTGCCTGCTTGTTTTGTGGTTTACTAAGAATAAATTCCTGCAACAAGTTGCCAAATGGTCAAATGACAATAGAAACCATAATAGAAAATTGGGAAATGTTTTTCTGATGAATTAAAAATATTAATAGTGATATAACCATTTTTCTGCGATCATCCATCCCATAATATAACAAACTTCTTGAAGGTTTCTGATCACGTCCAGCTCTTCCAGACTCTTGATAGAAGGATTCCATTGACTTTGGGATATTGAAATGGCAAACAATCCTAACATCCTTTCTATCTATTCCCTGGAATTTGGTCCAACAGTAAGTGAAACATACAGTTTCAGTACATTAGGTTGCAAGTAAGAATTGTCTTTGTAAAAGAAGTTGTCTACTCGTGTTAAGGCACATACCATGCTGAACCAACGCCAATATGGCCAAATAAGATGACGCCCAAGCATATCGTGCAACCAAAGACAAATGACTCAAATTAATCACAACTTCAAAATCATACAATAAAGCTACGAAATTTAACAGCAGAAAAGAAACTCGTAGTTTGAAAACAGATCAAAGAAAATCATCTTATTTTAATGTGATACATACCCAAAAGCAACAGTTGCTACAACCACTTGCACTTTGGAAGACAACCAGTTGTCTAAAACTGAGCTTCGCTGTTTACTGTTTAATCCAGCATGGTAAGCTGCATAAAGCATAAAAAATGAGCAACAATGTACATCTAAAAAAAAATGACTAAATATAATAAAAACTCTTCATTTACTTACCTGCACAGGAGACACCATTCTTTAATAGATGAGCTGATAAATCATCACAAGCTGTACGCTCAAGGCAATAAACGATTCCACATACATTTCCACTAGACTTGAATTGATTAGACATATCAGAGTAGACATCTTCCAGAAGGTCTTTATACCGAACTGCATTCAAGAGAAATCTGGTCATGACAATTTGATAGTAAATTTAAATGTGGATTAGGAACTCAAATGTATGCCCTCATCAAGAAAGATGCACACATTCCAATACAGGCCAGGCTTTCAATCTAGAGGATTTGATCCTACTGGTCACCCACACTAAAGAAATATCAGGCATCAAATAAAATTATCATTTCAATCTACTGCATAAAAAAGCAGATAACTAAAAGTTGCATCAAACACAAAGATTAGCCATCACAGATTAGCAAGATCGCACCTTCGTAGTATATATTAGGACGATTAAATGATGATCTGAGGACTAATGGCTGTTGCAAGCATAAAGAATCCATCACATCCTTCTGAACCCTGCAGGATAGCCAACCAGGTATCAGAAACATTATTGTATTATAACCAGCTCTAGATCTTTTACTTCTTCAAATGCTGAGAATTCAAATGGCATTGAAATTTTAAGGCGAAAGAGTTAATTTTAAGCACGCACAATACAAACTTCATGAATCAATCTTTTCTTATATCAGTATATATTAGCAATCTGGCAAAGAAGACGGAGACACTGAGCTTACTTAGGAACAGCTGTAGCTGTCAAGGCCAGTATTGGTACCCCTGGAAGCTGATTCCGCAGAGAAGAAAGTTTGCGGTAGCTGGGCCTGATAAAATGACAGAAAATAAGAGCTGTGTTCAGGGAGTTTTCTGATAAACTCCGCAATTGTTAGTTTAGAATCAAATAGTTAATGCAGTTAGGAAAACTAAGAACTGAAGTTCTTCGTGTTACTCAGTCAGTGTAATTCCCCTCTTGCATCACTATTACATATTACTTAATTGTTACAAATACAGCGTCACGTCCACAAACCTGAAATCGTGTCCCCATGATGAAATGCAATGTGCCTAAAAATGACATCCTACCATTAATGAAGTATCTATAGAAACTGTCAAAACACAATTACACTTTTACAGGTCATATTTGCATACCTCATCTATGGCAATTAGATTCAATAAGCCTCTAGAGTGGAGCTTGTTCAGCTTTGACATAAACCCCTGTGTTGCAATCAGTTCTGGTGTTACATAAAGTAGCCTTAATGACGGTCTTCCAGAGTTGAGGTCTTCATGAATCTAATAACAAAATCAGAATAAACAAGTCAAACATAAAATAGGATAAAAAATCTAAGTTTTGTGGTCCTTATTTTCTTTTCAGTTTTATCTTTAAAAGCGTGGATACAAGTCCAACCCCATGACCAGAAAGTAGTAACCTTTTCTCTGACTTTGGAGGTTTGAGTCGATGAGAGATATTCTGCACGAATTCCTTTCTCCTTTAGTGCCTTGACTTGGTTTTCCTATTGAAATAAAACTCCATTACAAACCTACAAAGCTGGAGGAAAGCTTAAGATCACGTAAACTAAAAGTGAATTAAGGATATTAGAAGCGTACCATCAATGCTGTCAAAGCAAACCAAAACACAAACATAAACAGTCAGAACTTGTAATAGCATTAAACAGTTGACTTGCATTCTGCAAGCTAAATACGAACTTAAGAAATATATAACGGGGAAAGCTTTTTCACCTATTAAAGGACACACAACAAGAACAATTCCTGCTTTTGCTAGTGCTGGGATCTGGTAACACATGGACTTTCCTCCTCCGGTTGGCATGAGACAAAAACAATCTCTTCCTACAATAAAATGATACCAGAATTCTTACCCTATATAGTCGCATATTTAGAAGGAAATAGAAGCATAACATAAGTCAGTTCACCAAGGATGAAATGGAATAGAATTGAATGAGTAGGGAACACTCAAGAACCTTGTCAGTGACACCAGTTTACTATGTAGTGTTTCACGTTAATCGATAAGCATGGTTTGGTAGCTTTACTAATCTCAATTTTACTTCTTAGTTCTATACTAATCTTATCGGTTTCTTTTACTTACAAAGATGAAAACTAAAACGATATTGAGCAGCTAGGACACCAAATATACCTTGTAATCGGTTTATCATTCAACTTTAATGAGTCTATAACTCATAAACACTGCTTTCATTTTCTTTTCATACAAATAGATAAACACCAAAGAATATTTCTCAAGTCCAAAAATGTTATGAGCCATTGGAGGGAACTAAAAATTTCACATGTCCGTCAAAAAAATATATTTATGTAAATCAGGTTTTTCTTTAAAAGATCATATTATATACGTAAGCGTATTATATTGTGAATTCAATAATAAGACCAAGACTGAATCGAAGTACATTTTACCTGATAAAATGGCTTCAATTGCTGGTAACTGTTTCCCTCTAAATTCAGAATACCCAAAATGTTGTTTCAAAATCTTCACTAAACTTTCTTTATCCCGAGACTTATTCTTCTGCTTACTATTTTCCAATTTTTCAACATTTTGCATCGGCAATAGAAATTTCCTCATGTCTCAAATCGCAAGAAGAACCCTGAAAAAAAATCAAATCAAATCAAAAACCTTAGAAATCCTGACCTAATAATCAAAAATGGTGAATAAATATTGGGTTTTCTTTCAATCACATATTTATAATAGCAAAAAGAGAACCTGGTTATGAATCGTACACGAGAAGGGAGAGGATAAATTAGGGCGGGAAAAGTCTTTCAGGAAACTGAACCGACTTCAGTTCGCACTGTCGGGAATTGGTGTTCCGGAATTTATATTTTCCGCCATAGATGGACCATGTTTCTGGACACATTTGTATAGGCGAAAGCCCAATAAAAGAGAAGCTACTGGAGGCCGCCTAATTTGGTGAGTCCTGAATCTACAATGCTGTTAACGGGGTACTATTTTGTTTTGGGGTACCAAATTGCATATAAGAAAAGAAAAAAAATTGATAAGGGATTGGTACATCCCCAAGCAAAATGGTATCCCCACTATCAGTCATGTGAATCTACTACTAAGAGCAGTACCTATAGACTCAACAAACTTGTAGTTTGTTTATTTTGCTCCCACTATGTACTCAACAAACATGAAAAACGGATAGGCAAACCTTGAGTGAGGCAGAAGATCTCACGCGCGCTTGATGGAAAACCGGGCGGTTTAACCAAAAACGTGCGGACCACTATCACACGCCCGCGGCTCTTCCACTCACGCCAAATACAATTCCTGATTATTTTGCTACTTTTTTATCCTATTTTATCTCACCAAATATAATATTTTATATTTTAAATTTATCTTAAAAAACATTTTATATTAAAAGAAATAGTAGTGGGACCCTTAAAAACCAAATCTGTTCATTTTGCTCTGATTTACTATAGTGCAAAAACTCGTTTGTTCATCCATGTGGCTCAACAAAAAAATAAAAAAAAATAAAAAAATAAATAATGTTGATTGCCATAAGAATTGCCTTAATAGGGGTGAGCAACCGATATGTGGATGCGTGTTTATTCATGGACTTCCATACAGCCTAATACATACAAACTCCATTTTCAATTTTGTAAAGTCACCCCTTTCAACCAACCATCTAGTAGTGTAGTCATGGATACAATCAGGTGGCACTTCACTCGTTCTGAGGCACGAAGGTGACACAATGATAGCAGCTTGAGTTGCTTGATAGGGGAGAAACAAGGGGGACAAGGAGAGTAGAGCACATAAAGCCCTACCGAATAGTCACACACAGACCTAGTTACAAGATAAAATTGTATCCCGGTTGTAAATTAAAGTGTTAAAGGGTGTCGTGGAGAACCATTTGGGGATCGATTCCCGTTTAAAGATCAATCTTTTGACTTTGTTTATAATTTCATCCCTTTATGCCTTAACCCGGCCATGACCCGATTATTTCTCTCCATCCACGGGGCCCAAAGGATTGCAGATGGAACTATATATATGCCATATCTTCTTCCCATGTTTCTCCCCTTGTTTACCACCCATTCTTCTAGATGCTCCTTCATAGATGCTTTGTAATTTCCATTGAATCCCGTATTGAGTTATGAAATAATCTCATACCTGCTCGGAGAGGGAGCAATGTAGCAGCAAGTGATCAACCTCCTCATCTATCATGTTGCATAAGCAGCATCTGGTTTCTTGAATGTCACTACCTCTTCTCAGTAAGTTGTTGACTGTGAGAATCACATTGTGCAACACTATCAAAACAAACACTTTGATTTTGGGAGGCACATGTACTATCTTATCCAGGCACATGTACTATCTTATCCAGACACACTTGTGGGGGAATGATTATGTTGCTGTCGTTGCATTTGATGGAGAGTTCTTTTAAGCTATTAGTCATTTCCCATTTGTATCCCTCTTTGGTTGTGACTTGTGATGCTGTTAATGGAACTAATGCATCCTCTTCTTGATCCAGATTTGGTGCAACTACAATCAAAGTCAGTCAGTAATCCATTGATTTCCTGCAACTCCTCTTCATTAGGTGTTTTCTTCAAGGTTATCTTCCACCTACCATTCTCTACAAGATGCGCTATCTTGGCATTCTTATCAGCTACCAATCTGAATACTTTCTTATGAGATAGAGAAAGTTGAGTTTCTGAGTTCCATTTTCAAACCAAAAGTTTTATTGATTTTCCATTTGATACTTTCAACTCAGAAGTTTTGTCCACCGGCCATCTGTCCTTCTAAATATTTTTCTAAAAACCTCTTTCATATGTGGATATGTGTATTCATTTGGAGTCAAATTTGTTTCGTCAGATTTTATCTTATGCGGCACTACTCTTCTCCACAAAGAGTTATTTTCTGAAGCATATCTCTAGCTTCACTTTGTAAAGAGAGCTATATTCGTATTTGTCAAATTCTTGATTGCCAATCCTCCTGCTTCTTTGGATTATTTTATCCCATGAGACCCAACAATTATTTTTTTCCTGCGATGTAGCCCCACAGGAAATCCCTCATGATCTTTACCATTTTATTTTCCTCTACATCTGGTGTTGTCATGATTGACATAAAATAGATGGGAAGACATGCCAATGCGTTGTTGATGAGCATTACCTTACCAGTTTTGGTGAAGTATCTCCTCTTCCATTGGCAAGTTTTTTGGTGAACTTCTCTATGATGTTGTCCCAAACACTTGATTGTTTTGCAGATGAGCCCAATGGCTTGAGATTTGTTGATGATGTTGAGTTTGAGATATCTGTTCCATCCCAACTTTTATGAGACAACTTTAGCAATTTTTCCTATGAGTTACTTCCATTAATGGTGACCACTGCCAGTCATTTCGTCCTTTAAGGAGTTATGAATACCTTGTTGAGATGGAAAAGCATTGATAGAGGGGGATCTTGAATATGTACCTGGTTCTCCATTAATGATCCAAAACCTGAATCATGTTGTTGTAGTAGTTTGGTATCTCATGGTTACTGGAAACTACACAACTTTAGTGCGGCAACCATGTTTCGATCTGCTCAGTATTATTTATTTATTTTTGACCTTTTATTGAATTAAAGTTTAATTTTACATGTTAAACCACATGTTCCCAATCAAATCCAAATCCAACCGCATATTTTAGTTCCGCATTTCTCTATGGCATTATTGTACACGCAAACCTTGTTTCTGCCTCCGGTTAACTTGCTAGGGATCATAATGGTTGGAATTTTTCCAATCTTGGTTTAGCTACGTTACTATAACTCAGTCAAGAAAATATGCATCATAGTGCTTTCTCTACGTGTTTTCAACTGAACAAGCATCAGTTGTTGTTAGAGCACTGCTGGGTCGAACTCGCAAGCGTTGCTATCTCAAGCTTGTTTGTCAAGTTTAAGTGATCAAAACTATAAGTCTTGATTTCTAGTCTACTTATAGCTATGTCTCGGATTAGGATAGAATGTGTAGTTGAGCTTTAGACTTCACGGCGTTCATCGATTGAAGACGAAGATCTACTAAGGAGAGCATGGAGGAACTTCATCAACAAAAGGTATGTGGAGACTAAAACTTATCTATCACTCAGAAGTCTATTCTATTATATCTCCTAATGAGACTAAGTCGTATAGCTATATAGACTTTTACATTATACACATTTGATATTTCGAGCTGAGTTTAACTCGTTTATATCTTTCTCGAAATATGTGTTGGAAAGCTTTTTGCTTTAACTACATTCATCATTATTCTTGACGAGTTTAGTTGGAAACAATTTATTTGTTGGAAACTAAATAATGAGTCAAAAGATGATCATGTGAAAGTTGCCTTGAAACATCTTACATGATTTGTGTGAGACAATCATTTGATGTGGACTCGGAATGTTTCGTATTGATCATTCGATCACTTAAAAATTACTTATAAGCTAATAGTTTGTGGGAGACAGCTATTGTCATCTTCTAAGGATGTTTCAATGATTGAAATGAGAGTTTTACAAAAAATAACAATTTTCTGGATATAGCACGGTATGCATACCAGTATAAAACTCATAGGATTAAATGAAAAATCTTTTGGTTTCGGTAATAATATTAATAATATGAGTATAGTATTTTTAAAATGGGAAATGATATTTAGGTTTTCTAATTTGAATCGTTGGATTTATATCATTTAATCTTACGGTCATGGTTAATGAAAAAGAACTATAAATAGGGAGCTAAACTGTGTGTCTAGGAGGAGGAGGGGGGAAATCGATAGAAAAGCTAAGAGAGGCGACTTTTAGGAGGAAAGGGTGAGAAAAAGCTAAAGAAAATATAGTAGAGGTCATTTTAATAAATTGAAATTCGGATACAATTTTGCGGGAATTATTTGTTGTTGGGATATCTCCATCTAAGTAACATTATTGGTCGCAGCCAAAACAGGTTTTTTGCTTTGAAGGATAAATCGTTAGCGAGTATATTTAATATTTTCTTGTGTTATATTTTTATGTAAGTTTATTATTGTATATCGTGTTTAACGATCAAAATCCCTAAAATCTCAATTATAAAGTAGAGGCCGATCTCTGGATCGAACGGGCTAGGTGCCTCACACTTTCCTAGCCTGTATCTTGATTCCCGGACTATTTCTCTGTTTTGGACCAATGTTTTTTATTGGGTCCCAACTCCCTAAGTTGGGTGGCGGCTTCCTTTCCTTAATAATAATTTTCCACGTGATTCCCATTTTGGATATTGAGAGATCCTAACCGATTTCGACGATATCTACAGTGGCGACTCTTCTGGGGAATTATAGAATCTAACTTGAACATAATTGGGATATTAAGGTTTTGATTTGACACTACCCGGTATTTGCACACACACGTGCATGCACCCATTTGCACATTTGCACTCCATTTCGCAACGTCAGACGTCTTAGTTTTAGGAAAACAAGTGGCTAGTAAGCTGAACCCGTGCCTTGGGCCTTATGGGAGTTACCAGTTGAAACACCACAAGACTTAGCCCAGTACCAAAGAAGACTAGTATAACTAAGTCTGAGGTATGTTTTGCTAAGGTAGCCCAAGCCTACCAAAGAGTTAGTGAAACCTGCATGCACGTGCATTGACTGTAAAATGCATTCATTGTTGCATGAAATCCGAGGCATAACCACCCTTGTGTTACCATATATTCTTTTTGTTTCCTTGAAAACAGGAACATTACCATAGAATCTGAAATGAATATTGACACCGGGGCATTGGCATGGTTGCGCGAACAATTCCAAGAGATGTTGGATACCAAGTTCATGGAATTGAAAGACAAGATAAATGTCGAGACCAAGAAGTTGACTCTCGAGGCTATCGCTAAGTCCACAAGAAAACATGTCGGGTCTGAAATGAAAAATGACAAAAATAATCATAATTATGAAGAGGTTAAAGAGAATAATTTTGAAGAGAATTTTTTTGAAGAGGTTAAAGATGATAATTTTGATGAAATGGCTGAGATCACAGCACGAGAAAGACAATTATCCCAGAGGCTCAAAAAGATCGAAAGGACCTTGCAGAAAATGGGTGAGGATAGAGTAGAGACACATTGGCTATATCCTTATCCCGATATCTGTTTACCTCCTGGCTTCAAATTTCCGTATATGGATAAATATGATGGAACTGGGTGCCCGAAAGCCCATATTCGTATGTATGTTGGGTACTTAAAACCATTGGTTATTAGTGATGGGTTGTTAGTAAAATTGTTTCAGAGAAGTTTGACCGGTACGGCCTTAAAGTGGCTAATGAAGACAGACCCAAGTCTAGTTTTGACTTGACAAGATATGGTCGATATGTTTGTGAGATGGTTTATGTTGGTCCCTGAAATTCAGTTTACTCGGAAACACTTAGAGACGGTCAGACAAGAACCCAATGAGGCATTTACGAAATTCTTTCCACGTTGGAGGACTAAGTCGTTAGAGCTCGATGAGAAATTAACCGAAGAAGAGATGGTAGATATTATAATGAATTGTTTGAACCATGAATATTGGAACCGGCTGATACCGTCTTACCATCCAACATTACTTTCTTTATGGAAGACGGGTTCACAGATTGAAAATGCATTGGACATGGGCAGAATGACAAGGTTGACCAATCCGGAGAACTCTAATGGGAATAATTGCGAAAGGGCCACATTTACAGATGTAAATCAAGTGAATAATGTGCCAATTGCATCAGTAATTGCATCACCCGTAAGACGATACCAGGGGCAGAGCCTGAATTGGAATCATGGAAGATATGGACGTCCTCAGAGGAATTTTACAAAGGCAAAGCACCCATTACCATATCATAAAAGGGAACCCAAGGTCAATTTTTTCTTGGCAGAAGACCATACAAATATAGCCGACTCAATCTACAAGCAAGAATCTGCTGTCAATCGACCTGTTCACATTAGTGAGCTCTTCGCGGATCAGGTACAAACTGTGAATTCATTTAAGTCAACTAATCGTCCTATTTTTATGTCTGAATTAATGGCAGATTAATATGGAGTTGAGCAACCGAGGAACGTGCCAAATTCCAACCGATTCCCAACAGAGCCTGTGCATATCTCTGACCTTCTACCAAAGTGGGCGGCACCCATTAGGCATGTTCATATTTCAGAGATCTTGTATTATTCCGGTCAACCACCAGTGGGTCCAGTGCGTGCAACAAATCAATCTTCATCTAAGTGGGTGGATCCTTTTAAAAATAGGGGTGGTGATGGAGTTCAGAATGTAGCAAGAAGCAGAACCATTTACAAGCCACCTCATCTCAGGGATAAAAATGTAACCATGCCTCCTACACAACCATCACTCAGATTGAAGTCCACAAGAGAGAAGGATGAAGAAAAAGTGGTAAGAACAATAGAGGCTGAGTCAGGTAAGTCTCTAACTCATTCTGTTGAGTCAATCAGACCGGTTAAGGGTACATCATCTGAATTTGTAAATAAATCGTCTTTTATTTCCAATTTTCAAAATATTTCAAAAAATCCAAAAAAAATTAAACACCTAAAAAACCAAAAAGATTTTACTTATAGGAAAAATGTTTTGGAGAATAATATACTCGGCATAAACAAAGGGCTTGAGAATCCTGACGACTGTGGAACCACCAAAAACAAAAACCTGAACCGACTGAAGAAGTAAAGTTTGTCAATCGGAGAAAGGAAGATCAATCTTTAAGGGCACCTCAGAGAAAGAAGATGGATACAATCAAAATGTGGATACAGTGCCAGAATGTGCCAAAACAGAAGACAGAAGTAGTGAATTTAGTAGAAGAGAAACCCTTGCAGCTAAGACCACAATGGATGTTGAAGACCTATGATAAGAAGGAAGAGAGATTCAAAACACATGAAAATGAGATTTTTCCACCAAATAAAAGCAAGACGATGAATCCACTACTTGAGGAAATGGTATCTTACAAGGACGTGTTATTAAATATGAAAAATGATGGAGCAACTAATCAGAAAGCGAAGAATGATTTTCCTAGCATAAAGTTCAAGAAACCAATTTATCCGAAGGAAGTGAATGATTTTCCCAACAGAAGTTTCAAGAAAGAAACTAATCAGAAGACAATGAATAATATTCGGAGCATAGGGTTCAAGGAAACAATTAATCAGACAACAATGAATAATTTTCCCAGCAGAATGTTCAAGGAAGCAATTAATCAGAAGACATTGAATGATTTTCCCAGCAAAAGGTTCAAGAAAGCAATTAATCATAAGGCAATGAATGATTTTCTTAGCATGAGCTTCACAAAAGGTACTAATCAGAAGGAAAATAATGATTTTCCGAGCATAAGGTTCAAGAATGCAATTAATCAGAAGGTAATGAATGATTTTTCAGACACAGGGTTCAAGAAGATGAAGAAAACAGAATTTCGAGAAGATCCAAGAATCATACAGAATAGAAGAATTGTTCAACCATTTGATCGGGGCAACCAACATGATCCAGGCCCAACAAGTGTTACTCGACCCAAGAAATACCATATTTAGGTAAGTGCTCAAATCTATCTAAGGGCGGCGAACGCTCATAAAACTTAAGGAGAATTTCTTTGAAGTCCAGTATCTCTCTCTCTCTAAAGAAAATTAGGTAGGAAATAACTAGGGGCAGAGTCGTCATCATGTTTGGCCCCTTTAGTCAGTCAAAAAAAAAAAAGTTCAGGAATTATTATACTGTCAAAATAAAAAAAAATCAGGAAAAATTATTTTCAGTTTTATAGTGTCAAAAATTTAGTGGCAGGGTCGTCATTATTCTCTAGACCCAAGCAAAAAAAAGAAAAAAAAACTAGGGGCACCACTATCATCATACTGGGCCCATGAATAAGTTTCAGTATTTTTTTACAGTGTTTAGTGTGTTGAAATCCTTTCAAATAAATAATTTAGAGAGACATATGTTAGTCCACTTGTATGTCATCATTAGTCCTGTATGTCATCTCATAAAGTTCTATGGGCAACGGACATCAAAACGGATAGATTTGAAATTAAAAAAAAAAATTGATAAAAGAAATGGTTATTAAACAGCCACTTGGGAAAATTGAGTAGCACTTAAAAGAGATAGAGGAAAGGAAGAGTCGCGAGGAGAAATTGAATATTTGAAGCATCGAACTTCATCCATGGATTTAGAAAACAACAAAGTCGTGAATCGTTTTTACAGTTTGAAGCTAATATGTGAAGTTAATTATAGCTGGGAGAATTGACAGATTTGAAAATTTGGATGGGGACGATAATATTTTTGGTGGCATCTATCAGACACGTGGCAGGTCAGGATTCCTAAACCTTTGTATATATTGAGTATTTTGTTTTTCACCTTTTGTTTTTGAAAATTATTTTATAGGATTTGTTTCTTAATAAAATAAAAAAATAAAATAAATAATAATAATAATAATAATAAAAAGGATTACCTAGCATTATTAAATTAAAAAAATATATTTATTAGGAACATGTACTACTAATAGATTTTTGCAAGGTCATCAATTACAGGTTTCTCCAAACTTTGGACGTAAAGCTCAAAGAAGAAGTGAAAGTGTACTTTCTTCATAAGGATTGTGGCAATCAAGAATGCTCGTAGCAAGGACCAGAGATGATCACATCATTCTGAACAAAGTCATCAAGATCGAGGAGTTTCTACTCATACATTGCAATTCAAATGACATAGCATTTTGTTAGGAGAATCAATGTAATAAAGCGCTGTCTGTTTTCGCAATAGCTGGTAAAGCACGAGTACCATTTCGTTGTGATCCCTATCAGGATGATATCTGGTGCAAAATCAAAATACTTAGAAATAATCCGGGTGAACTTATAGTGTCTTCCCGGATAATTACAAGTGGAATCCAACAAGGTATTTGAGACTCGTGTTAATATGCAAAATAGGTGTGTATGTTTTTGGCATTCAGTTGCACGTAAACCTCTGCCAAAGAGGGGCAACTGTAGACACCCAAATTCTACATATATGCATGGGCACGAAAGTTCACCGCAAATTCGTATCCAAAAAGTTCTTAATCATTAAGTCGCCGCAAATCCTCAATTATAGCTGTGAGTATAGCTGACAAATTGGATTTTTGGAGAGTGAAATTTGGTAACAGTCCAAAATAGTGGTCACAGACTAACGAGAGAAATATTATCAGCAGTACGTATTATCACTAGCTAGGTGTTCATTCGATTTTAGTTTTTTGCCAGTAAGTGGACTTAATTGTCCATTTTTTAAAACCAGGCACATGCAAGGTCCACCATGCAAACCCGTTTGTTTCTTATACACCAAAAATGATTAGCTCCCTCAACAAAAATGTCGACACCATTAGCTTTGTTCTCAAGTCTTTCCATTTAACAAAATTCATATGATTAAATGAAAAAACTTTTGGTTTCGGTAATAATATTAATAATATGAGTATGATTAAATGAAAAGTCTTCTGGTTTCGGTAATAATATTAATAATATGAGTATAGTATTTTTAAAATGGGAAATGATATTTAGGTTTTTAAATTTGAATCGTTGGATTTATATCATTAAAATCTTACGGTCAAGGTTAATAAAAAAGAACTATAAATAGGGAGCTAAACTGTGTGTCTAGGAGGACGAGGGGGAAAATCGATAGGATAGCTAAGAGAGGTCATTTTAATAAATTGGAATTCGGATACGATTTTGCGGGAATTATTCGTTGTTGGGATATCTCCATCTAAGTAACATTATTGGTCGCAGCGAAAACAGGTTTTTTGCTTTGAAGGATAAATCGTTAGCGGGCATATTTAATATTTTCTTGTGTTATATTTTTATATGAGTTTATTATTTTATATCGTGTTTAACGGTCTAAATCCCTAAAATCCCAATTATAAAGTAGAGGTCGATCTCTGGATCGGACGGGCTAGGTGCCTCACACCTTCCTAGCATGTATCTTGATTTCCGGACTATTTCTCTGTTTTGGACCGGTGTTTTTTATTGGGTCCCAACTTCCTAAGTTGGGTGGCGGCTTCCTTTCCTTAATAATAATTTTCCGCGTGATTCCCATTTTGGATATTGAGAGATCCTAACCGATTTCGACGGTATCTACAGCTAGTGTCTGTAGCGGCTTAATACAGTGTGGTGTTCAAATCTGGACTAGGTCCCGAGGTTTTTCTGCATTTGCGGTTTCCTAGTTAACAAAACTTATTGTGTATGTGTTATTTCTTTTCCGCGTTATATTTGTTTATATGAAATATCACAGGTTGTGCGTAGTTCAATCAATTGGTAAATCCAACCTTTGGTTTTTGATTGAAATTGGTTGACACTTGAACATTGGTCTTTGGTAACGTTCAAGTTGTTTCTCATAATAATCAGGCTCGCGGATTCCTATCTGTTTGATTTGCTGATTAAATTGAGAAACAGAAATATAACTCTTGTATATATTTCCTTGATTGAGTCTGACTGTCTAGTTGATTCTCTTGGAATTATATTGGAGTTAGTCCATACAGATTGCCGAACGAAATATTGGGTGTGGTTGTTAGACCCTCTCTTTTTCAGTTGTTACTATATCTTATGAACTGTTTTGTTTATCTAAGTTTTAGGTTTGTTCCTATGGGCATAGCAAACTGGCCAGTTTGTCAATATTGCACCCACTATGGAGCTGGCAAACCAGCAAATTACTGACTTGGCTAAGTGGAAAATTTGCTACTTAGCCAGGTGAGGTTGAGCCTCTGCCGAGCGCTGGATTATAGACTGCTCGGTAGAAATTCAACTGCGCGGTCAAGATTCAACCACCAGCGGTGTAGACTATGCCGCCCAATATATCCCAAGCAACGGTCCTAAATTCATCACCCTATAAATATCAAATTCCAATTTCATTTCAACTCACATCTTCACTCCGATTTTCCTTCTTTCACTCTACAAATTCAGTATGGCAGTGCGGGGTCATAAATTTACCTTAGCTGAAGATGAATGCGTTTGCATGAATTATTTTTTTGTTACACTGGATAGTATCAATCGTGCACAACAACAACAGAAAATCACTTTTTGGAAAACATATTAAAGATAGTTTAAGAAGACATTGAACCACAATAATCGAGATGCAAATAAGTTGTATTTTCGCTTCCAACTAATCAATAACAATGTAAACTTGTTTGTTGCAGCGCTTATGCAAGGCAATCGAATCCGAAGAAACTGTGATTTTTTTTAACACGGAGCAAAGTTGTCGGGAGGAATGGCGCCAAAGAGACGAAACAGATTTTAAATTCGAAAGTTGCTATCAAATCTTGAAAGTGTTGCCCAAATATGATGCATTTAATTAATTTCAGTTTAATTTTAAGATATCACTATGTTAACTGATAAATTAAAAACAACATCTAATTCTCAACGTTACTTCTTGTTTATAAGTCTAATTTTCGAAACAATTTACATTAGTGCGCCCTTTGTAAATCCAGATAATAAGATATAAACTAGATAATCATAACTTAGAATAAAGACTTCAAAAATAAAAATAAGGAAAAATGTTCTCAACCTTGTTTATCTTCTTTATTTCACATAACTTCCAATCAATGCGCTCATGAACGGAGTTGAGTCTCGGCCGCAGCGGTGTAGTCTCTACCATTCGGTAGAGACTCTATCGCTTAACCTTGTTACGATAGTGGCGCAGCCAGTTTGCCAGGCCACCTATCATGGCATATGTTTGGGTGTGGCACCCCATAGGAATCGGTCTTACATGACGGTTTCAACAGCAACAATTATATGCGCGGCAATTGTGCATCACTTAATAGCATTTTTCTATTTCAGCATGCAAATTTTAAAAATAACGGCATTTTTTAAATTTTAATGGCTGTTATCACGGTCGTTTTTCTGTATTGACGCATCGAAAATTGTTTTCCAGACACTACATAGATCACATGAGAATCACCTCCAATCGGTTTGACATTTATGTTTGACGACTTCATTAAAAATCATTCAAATGGTGCTCGGTTCTCTTTTCATTTTGAATATAAATCAATTTTCTTATTTCAATCTAATTCCTTTCCATTTTCTTTTAACATAAATATAGAGCACCAGACGTCGGAGAATTGGGTTTCTCTTTTTCAAAAAACCCAAAGTGTAATGAGATGAGACATTGAAGGGAACTAAATGTTGCAAAAACAAGCAGAACTGAAGTTTTAAGAGTATACACTTGTTGCGGTACGTGAGTTATAAGCATTAAACCCGATTCCTCTTGCACTTTTACTTGTTTTCAGAATTAATAACTGAAATTTGTGCAAATCTTGCACTAAGTACTAGTGCAACAATCTTTTAAGATTGTGGACGTTTTGATCACTTTTCATGATGCACATATTATTGTTAGATAGTTTTATTATATTTACTAATTGTTCACTTTTTTTCTTCTTTTTCTTTTACAGGTGCTTCGGCTATACTAAACACTTGTTCGGTTTCTACTTAGGGCTATTTGAGGTTCGTACATAAGTAGTTCCTGTTAACGAGTCTCGGCTATGCTAAAATTCTATCTGCCTTTAGAGCTAAAACTAATATATGAAATTAATGGGGATTTTCTGAAAAGTGCAGTTGGGGATCTATCAACATATTCATATAAGTCCGTAGTGCTCAGGGAAGATCACAAATACTTATAGATCAAGACTTAGGTTCATCACCTAGTATCTTGAAAGAAACAACATTGGGCTTATTTTGAGACGCCAGTAAAATAAAAGTAGATAGGAGACAAGTTGAATTGTTTGAAGAAGTAAGTTGATCACAAATCACCATTTCATATCTTGACCTCTCCTATTTTAAGCGTTCGAGTTTAATAACTAAAATTTGTTGCATAATTTCTTTTAGTGATGAAATGTATTAACGGTTTTTATCAGTAAGTACCATTGATCATCGGGGTGTTTAATTTCCCAAATTTTACCCCCTCTATTAGAATTGCATGTTAAAAGCAAAATGAATGTATGTTTGCGCCTCAGCCAGCACTGTCTTGGCATGGTAATTATGTGAATTATTATCACAAGGTAAAAAATGAACTTTTGAAGTCAAACTAAGATAGGCTTGGCCGGTGATATCATAAAATCTGTGGGTGGCTTTGCTTAACACGAATCTAATTAGCAATTCGGTGTACGCCGTACGAGTATTATTCGGTCAGGTAAACTTTGAATTCCGTCCACTATTCTATCAAAAGTTCTATATTCGGTAGTAATTCGGAACGACATATGAATGTGTACACTTTAAAGATATGGATTCGTAAAGATAAATTCAATATATATTAACTTGTAAAACATATCATTTTTAATATAATCTAACTTTTCACTACATTGGCATATTCATGACCAAGGGGTTCAAAATCCTTCTCTATTCGCATTTTCTAAAAAAACTAGGTGCCGGAAGATTAGAATATGATACAAAACAATGATGTGGAGAAGTATTATACGAGGAGTAGAGTTCGTTAATTCGTAAATACGCGCATAATTTGTTTTATACTGAAACCAAGCCAAGGTTCCACACATACGCGTATGATACGTATATAATTTGTGTATAATTCACGTATAACTCGGGGAATTGCTAACAAGGAACACATGAGGTGAGATTTTTGCCGTAAAGGGAATTAAAAAAGGGAGAAATTCCACGCCCTCCCCCGAGTTCTAGTAAATCCTAAAACAGGAAATATGACCAAAAAAAAATACTCTCCATGTCCCTGAAATGGTGACATATATCTGTATGACGTAAGCAATAAGAATAATTTTTGGAGTGCACTATTAGTGCATTCCAGATTTTGTCTAAGTTAATAGCTATATATTCAAGTGTGGACTATGAGTCCCGTAGGAGGGCATGACTCTAAGAATACTCGTTTAAAAAGAACCGTTTCTTGGGCACCACTCCATTTTGGGATACCATGATTACTAAGGCTATCTTGGTTACATTTATAAGGGGTGTCCTAGAGTGTGGAAATGACTAACCTATCCTTTACCTGTTCTAAATCAACAACAAAACAAAAATAAAATCAAAATCATAGCCATATCCTAGCCAAATTTCTGAGTTTGAAACAAAAATTTCTCATCTTCTCCCAACTTTCAACCGTTACTCTCGTCGCTGATTTCCTGAATTTGATTTTTTTTTCTTTATCTTCTCTTTTTCCACAAACCCATTACTTTTAATTCATTTTTGATTGTAAAATTTGAGTAGTAATCATCAAAATAGGGTGAAGATGGAAGATACAGATAGTAGTTCGGTTAAGAGACTTGTTAGAAAATCCTATTTTTGCTAACCGAATTTTCGTAGAAGAAGAACACGAAGAACACTTCGGTTAAGAAAAAAATTTGTTCATAACAAAACTCATGAGTACGGTTGACTCGCAAACTTTTTTTCTTAACCGAACTCCTCCCTGTATAGGCAAATGTTGGGTTCGGTTGAGTCGCAATTTTTTTTTCTTGACCGAACTCCTGTCTGTATAAGCAAATGTTGAGTTCGGTTAAGTCGATATTTTGTCTACTAAACCGAACAGAAAGTTCGGCTATATATGCAACTTTGCGAACACGCCGAACAAATATCTTCCAAAGTTCGGCGCGGAAAAGGTAGCCGAACTTAATACTCGGGTAGTGAAAACTCCATTAAAGCTAAGTTCGGCTACCTGCATAAGCTGAAAAATTAGCCGAACTACATCTACATATAAGTTCGGCTACCTGTTCTTCAGCTATCGTAGCCAAACTTTTTTAACCAAACCGAAATCAATTCGTAAATTGTTCATTATTAGGAATTTTTTTTGCCAATTAAAGCGCCATTAACTAAATTTGAAGTATCTGTGAGTACCAAAAACATCATACTCTGATTGTGGCTCGTAAAAGAAAAGATCTTTTTTTTTCTTCCCAAAACCCACTTCTTCTTCATCATCATCTTCTTCCTCTTCTCCCCCCTCTCAATAATTAAACTTTTAAAAAAAAATCAACTTATTAATTGAATCTCACTAATCATTAATTAACTCACTAATTGTTACACTAACTTAATTAGAAAGGGTAATTTTGGTATTAAAGTAAATATATGGATAAAGGGTGTTTCACTTTACTTCCAAATGACTTACTAAAAAAAATAATCATGACCCCCCTCCAAAATGGAGTGATGCCCAAAAAAACAATTCTTTAAAAAGAAGGTCGTGGAAAGTTCATTATGAGGGTAAAAAAATTATAAAAATGTTGCAAATGTTGAAGTGAGAAAATATGGAGAAAGTAAAGAGACAAAGAGAGGTTTCTATTGATCAGGATAATAAGGTTACATGGATACAATATCCTTTATATACATGTAAAGGTAAACTCTAGGTAACTAGATGGACCGCACATCCATGGGCCGTAGGCCCTATAACACTCCTCCTTGTGCGGTTCAATAACAAAACTTTATACATAGTTCTTTACATATAGTGCTTTGAATGTAGTTCTTCAAATATCGTTGTCTCCTTGATGACTTGTGCCGAAATCAATTGCCTCATTAAAACTTTGACAAGGAAAAACCCAGTGGGACAAAACCTTGGTACAACTCTTCACATGTAGTACTTCACATGTTGTCTCGTACTTTACATGTTGTTCATCACATGCAATACGATCTTCAAAGATCGACGATTCTAAGCTAATCGTCTCGTTAAAACTTCGTCAGGCTAACCCAGATGGACAAAACCTGAACTAAAGAAAAAGAGTACAATATTAAGTAAACTTAGAACATAGTTGGATGCATATACGTTGCCTCATTAAAACCTTGACAAGGAAAACCCAGTGGGATAAAACCTTGACGAAGGGAAAAGAGTACAACGTGACAGATGCAAGTAAAGGTGATCCGCTGCATATGATCACTTTGCTCCGTTGAAGTTGACTAGTTGCTTCACAACTCCTAAGGAATAAAACCCTCGTGGGATAGACAATAGCCTTAGCTGAGAAATTACATTCTCGGTGTTTGGTTTTGTCTCATTAAAAACCTTGCCGAGTGACAAAACCCTATGGGAGAAAGCAACCTCGGTGAAGGAAAATAGTTCAATACACCATTAGATGCTCCCCCTGATGTCAGACAATTTTCATTAGTCTAATGCAGTCAAAAGGAGTTTATCACACTTTACTTTGGTGACTTGAATGTATAAGATCATGTTGTTGATTCTGGAAGTTACGTTGCTTAACAGACTATCTCTTTTCATTTCTTTGATTCGGATATTTTCAGTAATAACTACGCGATCTTTATGTCTTCAACGTTCAACATACTTGATGTTTTTAGTGTTGTCTCGCTAAAAACCTTGTCGAGTAACAAAACCCTTTGGGAAAAACTATTCTCGATCGCAGGGAAAAAGAGTACAACACAGCTTCAATTTCGAAGTAAAATATGTCGATATCATATCCTTGGATCCTCCCCATGATGTCGTCATCTCCCCCTGATTATTTTCAGAGTTGTTCTAGACAGTTCGTTTAGCCATGTACTTTTTGAAACTAAATATCGGTAATGACCTAGAAAATAGTCAACCATATCTCCCCCTGATTACTTTCGTCGGAGAAGAGATTATTGTTCCTTCATAATCAACCATATCTCCCCCTGCTCATGTAACTTTTAATCTTTATACCAAATTAGGCAAAAAAGATTGAGCATTTCTTCGCTCGGCTATTACATGTAATGATCCAATCATCACATGGTATTATATAAGGAAACAATTCAACAAGCAGTTTAATATATTTCCTTAAGAGCTTCGTGTAATAAGTGGTGTGGCCTTATTACGTAACAAAAGAAGATTTATCTCATTTACTTTAGAGTGTTACAGTTCATGAAGATGATATACTATTCATCAAAGTGTACGAATGATCCTTTTAACTCAAGTACTTTTGAGTATATCTCAAGTGCTTTAGAGTTTTTCAGTCTCATGGAAATGATATACTTTTCATTTCATAAGTACAGACAATGAATTCAATTCTTCGCAAAAAAAAAAGTTCTTTATTTTAGCTTTTTAAAAATAAAAATAAATGTTTATTAAACTACCATACAATCAATAGTCTAGGATCAAATCATACGAAATTCAGTTGAATAAAGATAATTAATAAACTTATCAAAATGTAAGTGTATTAATTGGGCAAGTTTCTTATTGCCACTGAAGTTGACAATCGGGGGTATGACCTTCTTTTAACATATTGTGAGTTTGTTGTCATTTAAACTCTCAGTATATCTTGTAGTTGGATGCTACTATATGATACATGCATTCCATCGCTTGTACCATACTCAGTAAATGTTTATACCAAGTGCCCAACTCTCATTCAAATGAGTCAGAATTACATCTTTGTCTCATGCTCAGTAAATACATTTACTTTGTATTGTTACTACTTGAGCCAATATTACAAGTGTATTAAATTCCAATGAACCCGAAAATTTGATGAATGTTTCAAAAAAAAAAACTTCCTTTAGAGCATTTCATCGTCTGGAATCAATATGTCGCCTTAAGACGTAGAAGTAATGCCTTCATCTTTTGAACAATGCGTCATCACTGGTTGAAGGTTTTCATGATGGAAGTAAAGCCCTTGTAGACACAATTGACTTCTGTATCATAGGCTCTTTAATGGCGCTCAAGTACTTCTGAGTCCAAAAGGTCAAATTTTTAATCGAGTTGGTTTAATCAAAACCCGATCAACGGATTGGTCAAGGCCCGGTCCATTAGGTTGACTAAGTCATGGTTAACAAAAATCCACATATATGGTCCATTATATATGAAGTACTCAGGCCCATCGATAATAAACTTGAAACTATTCGTATATAACCCCAAATTTATTGTTAACCTTAAGATTGGAAATTTCATTATCCAACTTTACTGTTCGGAAAACAATTTTAACCATATCCGATGATGATTAAAATTTTACGGAAGATTCATCAAAATATTTCTCTAAAAATAACAAAATTTCAAGGTAATCCAATGGCTATATAAAAAGATATACATGACACCGTATGACTGTTCCAATTCACGTTTCTGTGAACACAGCTGGAAATATCAGGTACTATGGAGTATTTACCATGGTTGGATATTTATGAAATTTATACAGTAGATCCATAAAACCAATATACAAAACATACCAAAAATATAGCATAATCCAACGGTTGAAATTCTCAAAACTTAGTTTTTTCGACGCTGTTAAAAATTAGGGTTTTTCTGAACTACACAGTTTCATTACAATAAATTTTTGGAGATTGCATCATATTCTGATTTGATTGAAATTTTAACACAGTAAGTAATACCTAATTTATTTGAACATATTAAAATTTCATGAAAATCTAACGGTGAAATATTTATGTTTTATAATCATACGTTTGTGGAACCCTAATATATATTATGAAAACAAAATATCTTCGTTCAAAAGAAATACCTGGTAACGCATCCATGATGATAAACAAATAGGATTAGAACCACGCTAATCTTCAAGAAATAATCCATAACCAATCTTGAACGAAGAAAAAAAAGTGCCAATTGGTAGAGTCGCGCTTTATAACATGTTGCAGTGGAAAATATGGAGAAAGTAAAGAGACAAAGAGAGGTTTCTATTGATCAGGATAATAGGGTTACATAGATACAATATCTTTTATATACATGTAAAGGTAAACTCTAGGTAACTAAATGGACCGCATATCCATGAGCCGTAGGCCCTGTAACAGCAAAATCTTTTATATAAAGAATATAAATATTGAAATTTCACTATTTTTAAACAGAACTAGTCATAAAAACCCAAGGTGACCAAACTTGTGGTACAAAAAACCATTCAAATGTTGAGACCCATTAAAACTCCATCTTAAACAAAATGTATACAAAAACCCCAATTTTTTTAAATTTGATACAAAAACCCCAAATTTCAAAATTGGTTTCATAAATTTTTTTGGGGTTTTTGTGTTGCTTTTGTTTTGATGGGGTTTTTGTGTTACTTTTGTTTTGATGGGTTTTTTGTGGATGGATAGTGACACCTTTGGGGTTATAACTCGCGGACCGATTTTTAAATTCTAATTTTGTATATAGCTCATTCCGGTCCTTACACTGTTAAAGCCCTTAAAAAAAGGAAACACACGGAAAAATACGCCACACAAAAGAACAAACACACGGAAAGTTCATTAAAAATCATTCAAATGGTGCTTGGTTCTCTTTTTATTTTGAATATAAATCAATTTTCTTATTTCAATCTAATTCCTTTCCATTTTCTTTTAACATAAATAGGGCACCAGACGTTGGAGAATTGGGTTTCTCTTTTTCTAAAAACCCAAAGTGTAATGAGATGAGACATTGAAGGGAACTAAATGTTGCAAAAACAAGAAGAACTGAAGTTTAAAGAGCCGACACTTGTTGCGGTACGTGAGTTATAAGCATTAAACCCGATTCCTCTTGCACTTTTACTTGTTTTCAGAATTAATAACTGAAATTTGTGCAAATCTTGCACTAAGTACTAGTGCAACAATCTTTTAAGATTGTGGACGTTTTCACTCTTCATGATGCACATATTATTTATTACATAGTTTTATCTTTACTGATTATTCCCTTTTATATTTTTTTTATTAATTCATATTAATAATATTTTAGTGTATTTGAAAATTACAAACTTTTGGTGGGCAACCTAGCAACAAGATGGGCACCAACATCTTTTTGAATAGCAATACCTAATCTATGAAAAATAAAACTACCAAAACCACTACTAGCGTCATTGTTAACTAAACAATTCTTCAGACGCTTGAAAAAAATAAAGTATCATCCCCAAGTTCCCTAAAGTAGAGAAAGATAAAACACCCAAACCTTAGCCATGAGATACACACTTGTCCAAGTATTTAATGCGTTTTCACGAAACAACACTAGAAATAGCCTTGCCTGGAACAAGGAGCGAGTACCTTCACCTGTAAAAGGAGAAACCCCTGTAAATACACTAAACACTTGTACCAAACACTTGTTCGGTTTCTACTTAGTGCTATTTAAGGTTCATACTTAAGTAGTAGTTCCTCTTAACGGGTCCGACTATGTTCAAATTATATCTGCCGTTAGAGCTAAAACTAGTATGAAATCAATGGGGATTTTCTGAAAAGTGCGGCTAAGCGAAGATACTGTTGGAAATATATGTTTTAAAACCAAAAAAAAAGTATTTACATTTATTATTTTAATAGTCTTAATGATCTTCTTATAAAGAAATTTATTTTGTTACAAATTCCTTACCGTTTCATATAAGAAAAGTAAATGATTTTTATTAAATCATATTAATGTTTTCATTAAACTCAT